>JXSR01S074683.1:33360-51018 GCA_000969725.1 Ophiothrix spiculata | reverse complement strand
GGAGTTAGGTATGGATGAAGTGAGTGAGTTGTAACGCAAATGGGCCCGACCTCAAAAAATATGACCTTTTAATATGTATTAAATTATCTCTAAGAACTTTGTTTGATTTTTTATCCGGTAAATCCAGATCTGAGGTACAAATTTAGGATTCAGAAAACACAAGATAGTCACACCACCATCAAAGAATGATATATTTCAAATTAGTTATCTTTCAACTTTTAAGCTTTTATTTAGAGCATTTCCAGAACTTTTAATTCTAAGTGGAATCTAGGCTAGTCCCTTTAAAGGAGCAATTCATGATCCACTTTTCATCATCAAGGTCACCTCGATCAAAATTGATTTTTTTAGCCAGGACAAATCCTTGACTGGTATTTATTTCTGTCGGGGCTCCGACAATAATTACACCCCTCAGCCTATGGAGATTTTTAAAATACTGAAGAGCTCATATCTTGAAAACAAATGGTTGGAATCAAGTGAAATTTTCAGCATACATTTATGTTGTACTCTTCTTTCTATTTAGGTAGAAATGAGGTGAGGTTATTGTCACATCAGAATCATGAATTGCACCTTTAATATAATCCAAATCCTATCTCAATACCCATTTTTGACAATAGTCACCACAAATGTGTATTTATTTAAGCTAAATGTACCGTACTTGTGTGAAAAAAGGACTTGAGTCCTTGCAGAATTGTTACAAGCTTGAAATCCGTAAGGTCTGTATGCTCAAATAAACTTTAAAACATATAAGTTGAGCAAGTTTAAAGTAAGACTTTTTCTGAAAAGGGTATATTACTTTTTGTCACAATTTGGGCTTTGTTCAATAGCACAACCAAGGAAACAGGTGAAAATTTAGGCAGGAAGATTGTATTATTTTTGTTTGAATTATTGTTGTCATTTTTCTTGTTTCAGAGTAAAATTGACGAGGTTCTGAAATCGATTGATAATGCCATGGAGTTCATCCACATGGAAGCAACCAATAAGGGTGGTGTTTACACACAGGAGCAGAGGACAACATTACAGTGAGTTTTTATCTTAATTTAGTGCTCTGAAAAATGTTGATACTTTTGATACACCCCCTCCCCCCAAAAAGAAGTTAATGCTTTTATCCCCCCCCCAAAAAAAAAAGACCTTAGAAAAGGTTGCTTTCAGTTACCCCCCACAAAAAAAACTGCTTAGAAAAAGTATTCAAATGATTGAAAAAAACATGCCCTAAAAAGTGTAAGATGATGCTTTCAGTATCCCCATACCCACCCACCCCTTAAAAAGCTTTGAAAAAGAGTTCAAATCATTAAAGAATTCATAATCCTTACCCCCCCCCCAAATAAAAAAGCTGCTCTAAGAAGCGTTCAGATGATCAAAATTTTACTTCACACCTCTAAAAACCTGCTAAGAAAAGTGACCTAATGATTGAAAAGTTGGTGCTTTCATGCCCCCCCCCCCCCAAAAAAAAGGATGCTTATAAAAATATAAAATGTTCAGATGTCAAACACGATGCATCCTTCCCCGCAAGTGTAGCAAAGTTGTACAGCCCAGACCCACTTCATAAAGATTTTTAACAATCAAGCGTACGTTTGATTTATCAAGCTTAAAATATGTTGATACAATGTTAATTTACATTTGAAATCAAACGTACGCTTGATAAGCTGATGCTCTCGTTACCCTCATATTACTAATTTCTTTGTATAATAATCATTTATTCAGCTGTACATCAGTGTATAAGGCCAAAAAAAATTGTTTGTTTGCCCTCCAGTGGAAAAATTAAAATTTTGGGTCGGTCGGTCGGTCGGTTGATCTTTTTTGAGTTTTCATATTTTACATGTTTGAAGAAAAAATAAAATAAAATCGCAACCCAAATTTTTGGCATTTTTGGGTTGGTTGGTTGGGGGCAACCAACCTTTTTTTTTTGGCCTAAGGTACCTTGAACTTTTATTCTTTCAAACACAACTTAATCTTTCAAACAATGAAAAGATGTTTTGTTTTGAAACATTATATAAAGTAGACTACATTCTTATAATGTACACCCTTGAATTTTATGACATCATTACCCTGACTTTGTATGAGCGCTAATTTCCCCAGTTTAATTTTTGATTTCCGCCGCCTTGTAATTTCAGGAAGCTCTTGGAGCACAGACAAGCGGTATTAAATGAAAATAGCACTAGCATGATTCAACAACCAAGTAGAAGGGCACCCGAGTTATCCAGTAGTCAAAGAACATCCACTAAATCACGTTCTGCCCCCAGGCCTCCATCGAGTGGATCTGAGTCCGACTTGAGGGCATCTGCTGTTTCTCCACCTATGGGAACTACTTGTGGTACTCCAGCTAATGGGAAAGAGTCCAAAGAAGAGAAGTCTAGGACTAAGTCAACCAAGTCTAGATCAGCCCCACCTCCTCCACAAAGGGGTGATGTAACTCCAACATCACCAGAGAAAACCTCATCACAAAGTACTATGAATTCTGCACCACAAGCACCAAATTCGCCACCACCAACTGCATCATCACCAACAAGACCAGCTCCGACCTCGCCTCCATCGTCTACCCCACCGATGAGTCCGTCAAGGAGTCAGGTGATCGTGCCAGCAAGGCTGGGAGTGGAACTGATTGAGAAGGTTCGAGTCAACACTGGGTTGAGTCACGATAAATGCCAGCTGGCAATCGCAACGGTGCTGCTCCATGTGAGGGATTCTGTGCCTGCACTGGCGGATTCAATGGAAGCTATTTTGATGAATCTTGAAAGGGTAATGTAGAATTTTTTATCGGGGAAATCCACTGTGTTAACAATTTGGATGGTTTCATATACAATGCGCCCTAACAGTATGCTAGACAGCCGAGTAGTACTTTGTATATGGAATTGCAGAAATTGTTATATGGAATACGCAGTAATTCAGGAATGTACCCCAAGTGATATAAATTATGTTTCTAATATTTTAAGCCATTCAGCATTCTACTATAAATACAAACGCTGTCCATTTAAATAAAACTGCACACCATCTTTTCTGAAGTCATTGTTTAAAACCGGAGGTGTTTGTTTCTGGCCGAGGCACTTTTCTGAGGGAGTGTTGCCATACCTGAGCATAGCTCCCAAAGAAAAATACCGAGGCACAAATGACTGAATTAAAAGATGGTGCAAAGTTATTATTGTCATTAATAATTAATTTTTTTCTTTTAAATTTTCTCTGGTTTTGACAAAAAACGGGTGGAAATCTTAATTTCAATTAGTTTGTTACTTTGTCATCTGATAAAAACATGCATCAGTCCAAGCACTGCTTCCGCATTGCGTTTAGTTAAATAACAACCTCCGTGTTATTATTGCATGCAATATTGAACATGCGTTTAATGCAGATCCTCTGTTGCATCACATACCGGTCTATATGACATTTTTGATATATTGATGATTTTTTCAAATCTACCAAGTTACAGGTCTTTTAAATTTAGCCTAATTAACAAGAAATAATTAATAAATTTTGGTCTATATAATATGCGTTCTATTAAATTTAGTGTTTCACAAACTGCGCTATATGCAAAAATCACATACTTAAGTATAGCGTAAACAGCGCATCACATACAGATCTATATGGTGCGCTATTTGAATTTCGCAATGAATTTTTTTTTTCACATACAGATCTATATGAAATAACTCAGTTTGACGTATTCAATTACTGTACCAAGAGATCGCTAAATGTAAAAAAAGCAATTTTTCACATAGAGATCTATAAGTTCACAACTATATTAAATAGGGTTACAAGTTGTAATTTTAGTTGAAATTAAACAACTTGATTGGTGTTAAAAATTCTTGCTTATCAAGTATGGCAATTCATAACCTGCGTAATAGTGTGATCTAATCTAATGAGATTATTTCTATTTTTACGCAAACAACAGTTACTATCAGGTAACAATGACTTCTGATGAACTGCGTATACTCAGAGCTTGCGATAATAGCACATATCATCGATCACATCACAAACTGTTCTATATAATGAAAGACGCATTTCGAGAAAAATCGCATATAAAAATTCTTACATAGATTTTGTGTCATAAAATAGCCGTTGCACTTGAGTTTTCTTCTGATACCAATTTCTTTTTAAAAGAAAAGACTTCAAACTTGTTATTAACATGCACCACAGTGCAAAATGGTCAAATATGTCAAAATAAACAATAATGAGATAATTTAATTACTTAGAGCTCATTTAATATTTGGCATTAGTTTCAGATGTTATGAAAAATAATTTAAATAATTTGTTCACATCTGCCACTGTGAAGTATATGCTTAATGCATTTTGTTCCAGATCATCAAGTTTTGCACTTCTGCTTATAATTTTAGTTAAAATACAAACATGTTTCTACAACAGATGGAATCATTCATTTTAAAAATAAAAGTCATACCCAGGTATTTCTTGTTGATTTGTAAAACGTAAATTTTTAGATTCTGTTTTAAAAATTTAAAAATTTGTAAATTTTAAAGTAACTTTGTCTTGAATATTGTGTTTGTGTAGTGTTCTTTTACAGTTTGTATTGATATTAAAGTTAACAGATATTCTGATAAAGATACAACAATTTAATAATGATAATAATATTCTGAACTGAGCTGTATTTACAAAACAGTGAACTGTTAGATAGCCTGGTGTGATCCTGCACTAAGTAAGATGTCAAAATATCGATTTGAAATGTATGGATTTCAAATTGGGACATATTTTTGTGTCACATAAATTTGTTCTATAAAAAGATCAGTATATGCCAATGGTTAATATTAATGCAGTTTGACCATGCCATTTATCATGGAACCATTTTAATAATAAAAAAATATATGCATTTTTCACTGTGACTGACATATGACTCATTCTACATCATGACCCTCAACATGATGTTTATTTTGTAATTTGTCACATTCTGTGAACCATTTTGACAATATTCAATACTACAATGTGTCCCTGCTCCATTTATTTAAAAAAAAAAAGATCTTATCGTTTCATTATCACATTTGTCATGTATGCTGATATTTTGGCACACTTATTGATTTACGTGATGATTTTAGGGTAACAAAGTTCCATTTTAAAGTTTATTTTTGCATTAAAATGTGCACTTCTTGATTTTGATGTTACAAAAACTTCACATATTTTCTATCTAAATAAAATGAAGAATACAACATAAATGCTTGCTGAAAATTCCACTTGATTTTTATCATTTGTTTTTGAGTTGAAAGCTTTTCAGGCTTCTAAAATCTCCATATAGGCTACTCTGTTATAATTATGGACAGTAATTAGAAAATGACACATTCTAAATTTCTCTCAAAAATGCAAGCACATTTGAAAGAGCGGTTTGGAATTTGTAACATACTAGTCAGGGATACTTCAATAGCTAAAAACAGAGGCTGTAGATCACAAATTACCACTTAAAAGGTCATTCACACATACTTGCGTAATTTCTGAGGTTTTGATTAGTCGAGAGCCGTCACGTGGCCATGCACGAACAGCGATCATTCATAGCAAATTCAGGCAGGATAGCGAGAAGCGATACTGAGCGCCATCTTGCCCTTGGGCAAAATCAAGCGATTACACACAGAAAATATGAATGAACCCATTATTGGTCATCATTACCGGTATTTTAATAATATTTTTAGATACTTAATAAATTGAGGATATAAGTGTTAAAAGGGGTCAAATCACAATTTATTCGAATAAATCATTGAAATAAGCAATTGTAAACTTCAATTTTAAAAGGGGTTAAATCACGAAAGTTACATTTAGAAAAAATGTTTCCAGTGAATGTATTCCCCATATCGTAATGAGAGTTTTTTATGTATGCCGGCCTATGTTTATTATTATTTTAAAGATATGGTCACAATACTTTACAGATCACAATACTTTGTACAGACAGCTATGAACATTGTCAGCATGCTGATGATTCATTCATTTTGTAGGAATTTTTGAGGTCAGTGTTTTGCAAAACTACAAATGCAGACCAGTTCGTAGAAAGAGGTTTAAAAAATTTTAGCAAATTCTTAAACGTGTGTATGAACATTGGACGGGTAATTATGACCATACCGTTACTAAAGAGAACAAACATTCAGAAATGTAATATAAGTTTTTGTTTATTTGCCTATTTCAGAAAAGAACATCCAGCAGTACCAGTTTGCCATTGGACGGTGGCTATGACCAAGAAAGACTACAGACAATCTTCAAAGAGTTAACAGAACATAAAGACGATTCACAGCAGAGAAGCTGGGCCTTACACGAAGATGAGAAAATTATATCAGATTACCTACAGGAACTCATCACTATACTGGTGAGTTTGTTTGGGTGTGTGTAAGGTGTGTGTAAGATGAGAAAATTATATCAGATTACCTACAGGAACTTATCACTATACTGGTGAGTTTGTACATGTGTTTGGGTGTGTGTAAGGAGTGTGTAAGATGACAAAAATTATATCAGATTACCTACAGGAACTTATCACTATACTGGTGAGTTTGTTCATGTGTTTGGGTGTGTGTAAGGAGTGTGTAAGATGAGAAAATTATATCAGATTACCTACAGGAACTTATCACTATACTTGTGAGTTTGTTCATGTGTTGGGGTGTGTGTAAGGAGGAGTCCAGGAGTTGGATACAAAATATGAATTAACAAAGATAGCTAACACCTCTCGAATATTTCTGAGTTTCCACTATTTTTATATTGGCCAAATAGTAGTGACCATACTCTGGCAACAGAATGGTTATTTGACTGAGAATGCGGATATCGAGCCAGTCAAGTGCTGTTCCTTGCTTAAGGTGTCTGGTCCACGTGCCGTCCACGCGTACCAGTACGCACTAGTGTCCGAGTTGGTAATTGCCGCAATACGCATGCGCATTTACTCTGAGTAGTGTTTTGAAGCTAAAAATTGCCATATTTTAAAATTTTTCTGGAAAATTAAGTCGGTGACCCCCAATTTTTATTGTTTTATTTGAAAGAACATACTTGTGCGCAACTTTTGTGAAAAAATTGAAAAGAAAATTCGGGCGAAATTTTTGGACCAACACTAAATAATGTCACTTCAGAAACGGAATACTTTTTGCCATTGCTTGTATGGTAAAATCAGAAAAATACAGACAAAAACAGTTAACATTAAAAATGGTTCTCTTTATTTTTTGTTTTTCACACATGTTTTGGTCCTTTCGTAGTTCTTTGAAAAAATGTAATAAAAAGATATGGTCATAAACTTAATAAAAAAAATTGGCATATTTAGCAATAACAAATAGCTTAGGCATGTGTGCGTTTTGATACCTGCGCACTATTGAAGACCATCTTGAATGACACGCATGGTTTTATGCATGAATATAAGAATGACGCACCTGAATATATGAGTTTTAATGAACAATAAAAATTGAAAATTTGCCTACACGTGACTCATTTGCCTTGATCATGTTGTGTATATTAGGCCTAGGACTAAAACCCGGGTACCCGCCCGTCATGAGACTACCAGGGTACTAAATCTGCCGGCCAATTACCTAAAACTGGAAAATAAAATCAGAGAATTTGAACAACACATTTTGTGTTCAACAATGTATGATAAAATCACCTTCTGATCGAAGTAAACATGATAAATCATGACCACAATCGGCGAAAAATCAATTTTTTTGTGTAATTGAGACATCATATGATCTAAGTAGACACATCAAACCTGTTCTAACATTGTAAATGCTCAATTATAAATGCGGTCGGGTACCCGGCGATAAATAAGTCTGGTACCCGGGTAGCAAATTACCCGAAAAGACCCAGGCCTATCCTAGTGTATATATTTATGATTCAATATGTCGTAGTGATCTATTTCATTTTGTCCTTCTTTTTTGCAGTCTGATGCTGATCCCAAAGTGTGCCGAGGTGTTATCCAACAAAATAATTATGAAGCAATGCATGATTTGGTGCTGTATTATCAAATGGTAGGTAAAAAAATAACACAGATCAGGAATTTATTTTTGCACTATCTGAATAGATCCACAGTAGAATCTCATGGAGCAACAGTCCCGGGGCAAGAGTGAGGCTGATACTTCTGTCCTGTAAATAATTGAAAAGGTAGTCAAATATTGAAGGATTTTTATTCGACAAAGAAAAAAATAAGAAGAGTGAATGGCCAAATATACTGACCATTAAATTCTCAATATTCAGCTAAAATTAAATATTACTCCCAAAAACATTAATTGTTTTGTGTAAAATAGCAAACAAGATATGGGGGTTCTCACTTTTTAGGGAAAGAAGGACTTTGTCTCAGTGTCCTGCTTGCATAGTTTTAAGAATTCACTTAATACCACTTTTTTAGGTTTCCAAGAGATTTGTTGCTTTTTTATTTTTATTTTTTACATCAAGAAAACCCCCCGGAAATTGTGATGTACTGCTGCCAAAAAAAAATAGTGACCTGAAAATGAATAAGAATAAAGCACATAATGCTTTGGGTTTTCGTCCTAAGGGACCAGAGAACCCAAAGTTTTGTTTTTTTTAGTCATCATTTCAACAAAAATACCCATGCTTCTCCAGGGGATATGTTATTATTGTCTAGAATAGCCCAATATAAAATGTGTTAATAACATTAGTGAATTATGTTAGGCTTGTAAAATGTTTATTTATCACATTGCTGTTTCAATTATTAAATACTTCAACTTTAGAATTTCTTTAAAGGAGTGTGTTCCGATCACTTTCACTCAAAAATTCAATTTGGAAATTTTGATACCAGATGAAAGTGCATATTTTTCTCATAACCCTGTAAATTTTCACGTCCATATTATGTTTTTTGAAGGGATATGGTCAAAATAGTGTTGAATTACTTGTATATTTTGTTAAACATGAATAAATATCCTACATTTTCTATGGGTATCTCAGACACATTTTCGCCTGTAGCATTAATTTGGCTCAAGGTACACAAATGAAACTTGGCAATTGCTTCAAGTAGATGATGACTCTTCATTCAAGTATGGAAAAAGTATATGTTAAATTTTTCACCAGATCAGAATACCTACCTTTAATAACACTGGCTCATCAAGACTCTGTTAGATTCTGAAATTTCCACTTGATTTGATGTTTGATGAGTGCGGCATGTGTCATGATCAATTATATGAGCAGACATTTGCTTTGAATGTCAAGATTATGATTAAAGAGAGTCCACCATATGCTAGTGATTCGAAATGCCAATGCATGCATGTATTTGATTAAAAGCAGTCTTTCTTTGAGGGTATTCTCACAAATTTGAAATTAAGATTTTTGTTGAAGAAAGTATGAATTTTTGCCCAGTCTTGAATGATCAATTTTAAGATTTTTGAAAGAGGAATTTGCAGATATTTAAAAAAGAGCAAGACAAAATATGTTAGAAGAAGAAAACCAAAATTGTAGGTGCAGTGTTTAATTTCATAAAGCTTTACTTGATTCATCAGGCATATGGTGTGATGTTCTCGTCTGATTTAATGTGACATTCTAAACATGGAATGGAGCAACCTTATACTAGCACTACAATCGGGCTCGACTTATTTGGTTTACTGACAAGAGGGCCTCACCTCTGGTTCGACTGTCAGTGGCTTTATATAGATCACTGTTCTATGTAGAGCCTAAGTTAGTAAACTATATAGGTGAGGGTTGCAAGTGCGACTACCTTATACATGTTAACTCATACATGTAATTCAATGTTTTTAAAAAGAAATAGGTCACTTCAAAGGTTATTCAATACAAATTGAAGTGCAAAGTATACTACATGTAAAGTGTGTCCTTTCATTCTGACATAGCATGAAGTGAAAAATATATATATTAGGCCGACAAAAACCCCCCTGTTTTACACCTTTCAAGTCAGTCAGTCAGTCAAATTGATTTCTAAAAAAATTGTTTTTGCCTAAAATAACCCCAAAGTATGAAAGAATTGGCAGAAAAACTAAAACTATTTTACAAAGAAATTTTCTAAAACAATTTGACCACCATTGTTAAATTAAGCCCATGGCCCAAAAAACAGCTTTTTCTACATGATTTTGGCAAAATTAAAAAAAAAAATCTTCAAAAGCGCAAATGCAGGGTCGCCGGGCCCTTAAAACAAGTTTTTTTGTCGCCTAAACTTTGGATTATTCTTATTTATAAGTTGTTATCATAGGGTAATTTTAAAGGGATGCGTTCAGTGGTTGATAAAAATTGTGATGTTCAGCAATTTGAGAAATTGATTTTTGTAAAAGTGTTTAGCTTTGTTAAATTCTGCAAATTGTAAAAGTAGTACACATTTGAGTGGTCATCATTGATACTGGTCTGGCAAGACAATTATTCCAGACACTCGCTATAGTGCTTGTAGAAGCAGATACAGATGCTACCACCTATTGAAATAAAAGACCAAAGAAACTCTCACAATAGGAGTGAGCGGCCCTACGTCATACGCAGCACAATGATCCAAAAATAACTCGCGTTGGACTTCGTGCGTGGTGAAAACAATCAATACTTCAACCAGGCACCCCTTCATTTTCTTTATTTTTTAGTGAGAAGGAAATCTGTGAAATGATGAGCTATTTGTCATTTTTTTTGTGGTTTGAATACTACTACACATCTCATATGATTTTGTAATCGAAATATTTTGAAATTTTGCTAAATTAATAAAAGTTTCCACGATCCGGCATTTTCTCCATTGGGTTGAATGGGAAGTCGGCAATTGTTTTCACCGCGCTATTTGGACAAACGTCCCAGATGTAAACAAAATGCCCAGATCTCCGCTCCTGCCTATTAAGTTTGTTCTGTAGTTGTTAATTATCTTTTTTCTCTTCTTTGCCAAGCCTATCTGTTTATTAATACTCTTGTCAATAAGGGGGTCCAATTGGACTTTTGTTTTTCTTGTGTGGCACAAAAAGTACGACCCGATACCGCCAATTTATTTAGTTATCTCTAGTAGAGTGCATTTTGTGGTGCCAAAAATATTGTATCAGTTGATTTTTTTTGTCAATTAGTATAAATAGACAAGATTGGTATGAATTTTTAAAAAAATGGTTTGACTGCCATTTAGAAACAGAGCAGTCAATTTTCAAAGTGTCAAGTTGCCAAAAATGGTGGCAGATGTGTGATTTTTAATATTTTTGGACCAATTTTTGACAATATCTCAAGCACTAAGAAAAAAGTCAATAAAAAATGCATTCCTAGATATTGCTTTTTAGATTCTAAAAAGTAAAATGGTTCAAAATTTTACCAAAGCAACAATTAATTAGCTTTCCCGTAAAATTTTAGGCCCAATAACACAATTTTTGGTCCAAAAATGACCTCACCATCATGTTAAATATGCAAATCCACTTCTAGAAATATGTACTTTTTTTTGGATTTTTAAAATTATCCGTTGCTGACTTACAGAGCATAAAACATTTCTGAAAACGACGGGTTGACAAGGGCCCTTAATTAATATTCTTCCGTGTCCTTTCCGAAAAACATTCCTAACAGAGCAAAAAATATTTTTGAAAATGAAGGGTTGACAGGGCCCTTAATATGGTGTTGTCAAACATTGTATTCTCACAGTCTTGTACATATTTCCCCCTTTTTTTCTAAATAGGAACTTCGTTCATCTCTAAGGTTACTCCTCCTGAAGGCATTTGGTGCTCTTTGTGGCCTTGACTCAGATGCTTTATCTGATCTTCTTGCTTCAGTATTACCAGTAGAATTAGCTAGAGATATTCAAGCAGACACACACAATATACAGAAACTCACATTCTCTGCTCTTGTCTGTACTATGTTGCTATCGAGCGGGGAGCCTATACCTTATACACATTATGGTAAGTGCATGCAAATGACTATTTTCAGGTTATAATATTTATCAAATTAAAGGTTATAATAATAATAATTATTATTATTTTCAGGTTTTGAAATAGTTCATTTTACCCTAAGTGAACATATGGGACTTCCTTTTTCTAGAAAATCTCCTCAGAAAAAGAAAGTTGATAAAAGTGTGTTTTCACCAGGATTTGAACCAATGACCGCCTTGGGTCCTGAACAATGCACACCCACAGCAAGCCCCACAAAATTGCTGCCCTATATGGCTTTTTGTAATTGTAAATAGTTAAATTTAGTTAGATTTAGGTGTGTTAGGATTAAGACCATTAATCTATAAAACATTGAACATGAGTTCACATATTTTTATTTTACGATAATTTCAACACTCAAATTGTTCAGATACGAATTTGGTTGGTAGATTTTTTTTATTCTGATTCTAATTTAACTTTCATACATCTTAAATCATGAGCCTAAATATTTCAAAATAACATAATGCATTACTGTGTCCAAAATTAGATGTGAAAGGCTAGTCACTTATAAAGTAGCAATTTTGGTTCATAAATATATATAGACCGTCTAGCCAGCTGTCTGGAATGGGCTGTTGTTATAGTATGCTACTTTCAGAAATGTCATTTTCTTTGTGTAATCAGTTGTAAGTTTATGGAAAATATCATTCAAATTTCAGTTCAGTGAGGAAAAAAGGACAAAAACATCGAAACAACTTCTGAGTATCACTTAAAGCAATACTATAAGATTTTGATCAAAACTGATTTATAGTAAAAACAGCATAACATGAAGGAATGTGATTATCTAAAAGTGTTTTCAAGTGTATCTTGTCCAAAATTGATTTGCCACTGAAAAATGGATAAAAAGCACATGCATGCTTTCCTATATTAATACATGTAGAATTAAATTTGGGATCCCAAATTTAATTCAAAAAATTGCCATAACAGAAAAAATGAGCTTCTTTAAGCCAAATCATTTGGAGGGTATTAATATCTACCTCGAAACAAACAAAATAAACTAAAAAGAAAATGAAAAGTTGTTGGTGACAGGGGGTGCTTTGTTTTTAACACTTTATAGTATTGCTTTAATATTAAACCAAAATGTGAATACCATTATCGTAATTGGATTGTATAAAAGCATAGCCTCATTCCTGAGAGAGAATATCCATTCTGCTATCAGAGATGGACATTATGCAGGCTACTTATATGACATACCATTAGGCAATAAAAATTGTCTGTTTGCCCTCCAGTGGAAAAAATAAAATTTTGGGTCGGTTAGTCTGTTGATCTTTTTTTTTACTCTTTACATATATTTTAAAGAATGATGTCATTCCATAGACTTTATCATGAATCGTATAATGAATCATATCATGAATACCAAGGCATAATCAAAGATTGTGGGTTGTTATTTGGAGGAAATATGCATTTTATACTACTAAATATGACTTTAAACTGCTAACTTTTACGTTTTCCATCGAAAATATTGAGTTTTCATATTTTACATGTTTGAAGAAAAAAACACACTAAAATACCCAACCCAAATTTTTGGGATTTTAGGGTCGGTTGCAGAGGGCAAACATACATATTTTTTTAGGCCTTAGGTAGCCATCTAAGGTTAAAACCTAAATGGGGAGGGGGGAATCAGATTTGACAGGAGTATGTACGAATGGCCCCAAATTAAGTATAAAAGTAATGGTGAATAAAGTTATTTTTTATTCTAAACGATTGAAAATAGCCATTTTTATTTTTTTACAATTATTTATTTGATTTCATGTACTTGGCATTTTGTTGGACTTAATGTCGGGATGACATGATCAAAATTCATCTTGGTTATCAATTTAATCTACTAGAATGGTGCTTAGATTTGCATCTACTTTAATGTAGTATTTTTGGTTCTTAATACAAAAGAAAGTAGGATTTTAAAGTAATGGCATTATTTTAACATTTTATATTCTTATTGAATAATTTTTTTTTAATATGGAACAATTTTAAAGTTATAATGCCAATATTTTAAGACTGTATTTTATCATTGAGTTATTTTATTATATGAAACATTTACAATTGTGCAAAAAAAAAACATTATTGATAAAAATCCAAGGTTTCTGCATCAGCAAAATTGAGTAAAAACTAGAACTTATTTTCAGATCAATGTTTTGTTATAATATGTTCAGTATTGTGTCACAGAGCACATCTAGTACCAAAATATTTTGTTAAAGGCATTTATTTGTCTTCAAAGGAATTTGTTGGTGTTCAAAAGTAGGCGGTCGCATATACAGTTTCCTATTTAGATAAGAGCCACCCACTTAGCCCAAATGACCCCAGCAAATGACATTACATCCAAACGGAAATGGTGAAATAGATTATCATGTGACAGGGCTGATTGTGAAATTGAATTATAAACTAGTGCAATATATTTAGCCCACTTTGTATTAATGGACATATTAATGCAATTTCATAATGTGTCCATGGTTGTAGATACACCTTCATATTCTAAGTGGTTATGCATTTCATTTTAATATGTGTATAGATCTGTTTTGTATTGACTTTATTTATTGAAATTTTGGTGTTGTTTAATTGGTGTTGGTATCTAAAAGCAGAAAATGAAAAATAGGAGCATAATTCATGGCAAAGCAAAAATAAATTTGCTTCATTCATACACGGATGCATTATTTGAAATTTGATCCAAAATGATATTCAATGTGCATCATTCATGAGTATGATTCCATGTATAAATTCTTTTTTATTTTTGCCCCAGGGTAGGCTGATGTCAGATTCGCAAACCCTGTCATACACATCCAAACCATTAACAAAATGTCAAATTTGGTTAAAAACCATCATAAAACACAAATTACAATAATAATTTTACTGCTCATATTATACATGTATGATTAGTTATCGGTAGATCAGCCAATCAGATATATATACATCTGATGTATGTTAAGTGATCAGTTATTGATTGATCAGCCAATAAGAATACAGCTGATGATTTTATCTAATCAAAGCAGGGAAATATGTGTACCGTCGCGGCAAAAGGGTCCAGTTGTCGGCAACTCCCATTTTGCGCTAGAGGCCGGTAAAGTTGAAATATACCAAAATATGATGGGGAAAGTCAATTTTGAGATTTTTGTGGAAATGAAATCTTTGAACCCTTTTGTATCCAAAATGTAAAGATGGTTAATCAAAAATAACGACAAACTTGTAAAAAAGTGTGATTTAAATCGCTATGTCGAATCGTTTTCATCATGAAAATTTGTGTTTTGACAACGGTTATGAGTATGATTATGATAATTAATTTTGCAATAACGAAACATGATATTGAGTCCAAAAATTGTTATTATATTACTCAAGGTATCGTCTTACATTGAGCTAAATTTCAAGTCGATAAACAAATGGGAACATGGTGGTTGCTATGGAGATTTGCTCATACTCTATTCAGACTGCACACAAAATCGAATGGAAAAACAGACCTACCTTTAACAGTCTTTTTCTCACAAACTAGTTTTGACAAACGGTTATGAATACGATTTTATAATTTGCCAAAACTCGTCAACCAAAGCTCCGATTTGTATGATTTTGGTATCATTGAAAAGGGAATTAAATGAGCTTTACCATCATATGAAAATCTCCATATTTTGGTTTTGACCCAACTGCACCCTTTTGCCGCGGCGGCACACATATATTTATTTGGGACCAGCAATCAACCAATATCAATCTTGGGGATATCTACATGGATAAACAAAAAAATCCCTAAAGAGTAATGACCAAGATTTTTTTTAAAATAATAATGATAAAAAGTCTAAAATATTCCTGTGAAGCATGTTATTTTTACTTGTCTTAGTTACTGGGCATGGCCAGGGTAATGTACCAACAATATTTATTTAGGTAAACTCTGCATCCAATGTGTCTGTGTATTTTCATCACGCTCGGGTGAGCCACCCTCGCACGATAAAAATATGCAGACGCATGGATGCATCATTGTTGATTCGCGTGTTTGAATACCTTGCAGCAACAAAAATCTTCCTGAAAACGTATGAATTAAATTCTGAATGTTTGCAATTTAACAGATAGGCCTACATGTACTCATCTTCATAAAAATATTTAGCATATCTGAAGCAAAGTGCTAATTTGTTAACGTTTGCTGCTTTGACGCGCGCGCACTGACTTTTGTGTTAACGCACATCTGTAAACGCCGTGCCGTGCGTAATGCGCTAATTTGAATATCAACTGTGGATTCATCACGAATTTACAACGGTACGCTCCTGTATAAAGAGATACTGTGAGTTGTTGAAATGCTAATCTTTTTTTTAAGATAATGAAATCTATTTTCAAAAAATAAATAAATGAATAAACCTATTAGAATTGCCTTTTTGCAGACTTCTAGAGTTATTACACTACACTTAAATTTTGAATGGATAAATACAGATATAAAGACATAGTAGAAAATTATGCCTCATTTTTATTCATTGACAGCCCCAAAAGTTGATTTATCCAAAACATGTTGACCTTTTTTACGAGATATCATTGTTACATCACCTTCTCAGCTATCTCACCTATAAGTATTCCCAATTTTTTTAACAGCTTGTAAATTTTATTTTAATTTCGTTCCAGATATCTTCACAGAAGACTTTATCAATTTCCTGATAGACAAGATAGATACCCCACCAGAGAACGATGTAGAAGAACAAATCCCTGATCTATTTGTCAATCTGATCTTGGCTTATAACTTGCATTTTAGAGGTAAGTCCGAGAAATTGGCACCTGCTGTTTGTTTGTTTGTTTACTTTTGGCAGAACACCCGGACATCCGTGCGTCTTGTGTACATTCGGGACCTTTGTCTGATATAGCGCGATGAAAACAATTGCCGACTCCCCATTCAACTCAATGGAGAAAATGACAGCTCTCGGAAATTTTGACTGATTCAAGCAATTTTTCAAAATATTTCTATTCCAAAATCATGTGAGATGTGTGGAATTCAAACCACAAGAAGATGACAAACACCTCATCATTTTACAGATTTCCTTCTCGCTAAAAAAGAAAGAAAATGAAGGAATGCCCGACTGAAGTATTGATTGTTTTCACCGCGACAAAGGTCAACGCAAGTTTTTTAGACCACTGTGCTGCGTATGACGTAGCTGGTCTGCTTTCAGCTATACTTTCAGATTTTGTTTTTCTGATAAAGCTTAGTAACTATTTTGAATGCTTAAATCTTGATGTGCCTGCATATAAAATGGCATCAGTTGCAACTTTTGCTGAGCTAGATACACAGTTTTCCATTACAAAGAGTCCCAATGCATTGCTTGCATACCTGAAGAATGCCAGAGATACTATGACTCACCCTCCATTATAGCAACAATCAGATTGAGGTCATTTCCATAGAAATAACAAGATAGTCAAAATATGTACCTTTTAAATTCCTTGGTCAGGTCACATAGTCTCGCAAATTATGGTTGGTCCAGTTTTTCTTGTTCAGTAAAAAATTTGAATGTGCTTTTTTACTCTACACTGTGACTAGCTTGAATGAATATTGTATATTATGTTGATGCTCCCTAAATTTTGAAATGTTGGGCACATTTTTGATAAGTTTGAGATGACAAAATATCATAGACGGGATTTAGCTAGAAGTGGAGGACCAAGAGCTGCATCATCAGCCAAAATATGTCCATTTGATGTGATATAAAGGCAGTTTATTTGGGAGCTTGTAGGGTATTATCTTTCATTGCTTTTACTCACTTATTTTATTTCAGTTCCTGAAGATAATATAGTAATGAAAACCTTAGCTGCACGGGGGACAGTCAAGACATTTAGTGAGAAACTCATGTTGCTGGTCAATAGAGGGGGTAAGTACATTTCATTATATGGGTGATTCCAAAGTAACGTTTGTGGCCGAAAAATTTGAAAATTTCACTTTTAAATGGCC
>JXSR01S074681.1:81552-93231 GCA_000969725.1 Ophiothrix spiculata | reverse complement strand
ATCTAGAAATGTTGACTGCATCGCATGTGTGTTTATAACTTTCACCGAGTGAGCATTTTGCTATGATTCTAATGTTGATAATTTTGATTAATGTATTAAATAAGTAAAATGAATAATCGTCGTTAGGCTGATTATTACATGTGCAAAACACTCATTAACAATAGATATTTTTCTTCGGAAGCTGCGCTCCCTCAGAAAAATACTTCAGTCCAAAACAATCACCTCAGAATTCACAAAATGACCAAAACATAGATGGTGCAAAGTTATTATTGTCATTAATATCCGCTCTTTCGACATTTTAATGCCTTTTATGTATAATTTTATTAAGAAATACTTTATTAAACTTATTTCTTATTTAAAGGTTAACTTATCCCTATAAGAGAATTTCGATCAGTCCCGGCATGACGATCATCGCGTAATATGATAAACACGCATGTGTGTGGTGCATACGCGAGCTTGATTAGTGTTTTTTGAGAAAACGCATTAAGCGCTAATGACATCACATACGTGTGTCATTATAAGAAGTTATTGTTACCTGATAATGACCACATAGTTGTTTGTGTAAAATGAAATAATCTTATTAGATTGGATCCCGCTATCACACAGGTTATTAATTTAACTTAATAAGATATTTGATTCCCTATTCAGTTTACACGCAACATCAATTCTATAGGGAATGGGAAATACCAAGTGTGAAATGGTATACTAAATGAAACCAAGGTTAAGCCTCACTAATAATCTATACAAATAGAAGGCATTGAAATGTACGTACCTGGAACACGGGCTTTCTTTAGCTTCCTTACATAGGTCCCTCTCCAGTGAGATGTGATCACTGTTACTGCTTCGTTCTCGTCATCTGTTGCTGATCTGCAGAAATCAAATGTGAAAATATTAAACAATGAAAGAAATTGTAAGGCTAAATTGTCTCCTGAATATCTAACTCATTCAGTTTGTCACAGATAATATAAAACTACTTAGTCATAAGTAAAGATAATTCTAGAAATTCAAAAGTATGGTTTAAGGCTGAGATAGAGCCACAACTCTCTAACTAATTGTATAATATAAAGTATACAATTCTAGAAGCAAATTTTATGCTGAACATGATGGTAATGTCGTTTTTTGTTGTTGTTTTTTACCAAAATGGCAATTTTTAGCAAAAAGTGCCGAAAACCAAATTTTTTGCCTGCAAAATTTTTGGAAAGCTTAACTAAAATCCATTTTTATGAAATATTATGCTTTTTGGAATCAAGAAACAAATGTCGACAATTTTTCTCATATTTTAGATTTGTTTTCCTCATTTTTTGAAAAAAGGGCAAAAAATTGTCATTTTTTAAATCAGCAATCGTGATTTTTGACATTTTTTTACCTATTTTTGGTATTATTTTCAAAAATTAAGAAAAAATACACCCCAGTTTATGCCAGTTGTAGGTCTATTCCAGCCATTTTAGCAGGGGGATATAGAGAGCAAAGAATTTCTTTAAAAATGTTGGGAAAACATAGTTAACTGTATTGTACAAGGCAAAAAAATTCATTAAATGACCTTTAAAGCCTTTTAATTGCTATATGGGGCTTTTCTGATAGAGAACGGCTATGTACGACACATACTTTATTGCAACTTTTATCATACAAAAAAGGCTCAAACTCCTATTGAATTATGATACGCGCCTGTATATTTTATATTGCCTTTATCATAACATTTCTTTACAACAATAATTTGCATCCATTACCATGTACACAATCTTTTTTTTTTTAAATCTTATTCTTCAAGGGATAGCGCAAAGCAGTTCCCACACTACCATAAATTATACGCCTGAGTTTCCCACGTTGGGAGAATCGAAAGGGTCAACCACATCCGAAGTGCAATGGAAGAGCCTCACCCTTGGGGAGCTCCCTTCATGATCAGAGCTACCCCTGTGCCAGGGAAGTATGTACCCGATTTTATCCTATATGGGTATGTTAGGACTTCAGAAAAGGAAATCTTATTCTTACCTGTTTAGCCAACTTTCTGGAATTTCCTCTGAAAAGTGAAAAAAGTAAAGTAAGATAGAATGAAAAAATCTATTGATTCAATCTGATAACTCCAAAGATTTTTTTTTTGGAAAACTTTGGACCTGTTGCACAAAACACTTAAATCAATTTATTACACACTGCAGAATCAGACATGAGAATGATTTTTCATGAAAATATCTGAATTTGGTAAAATTTAACCAAAAAAACACTAAAAAGGTTTAATCAAGCCCAAAATTATCTGAATTTGGATGATTTTGAATGACAAAATATCTGAAATCAGATAATTATCTGAAAATTCTCATGCCTGCAGAATGAATCAGTATAAATTTGGTTGGGGAAACATCCAGGAGATTAGGAGATTGTTGAGAATTTGATAAATATATAAATACTGGGGATTTATAGTGCGCTATGCCTCCCAGATTTGCAATTCCACACGGCCTCTGCATATTTTACAAGTGTTTGTTGACCACTGTGGCCAAAGTAAGCTCCACTCAACAATAAGCATCATTTCAGGTTCTGCCGCAACCTCTAGGGATGCTGAACCTTGATCAGCCAACAAACACACCATCGCTGCCCGGATCAGCTCCCCGACTTTCGTACAGATTTCCATGAGACAACTAGCAGTTAGTTCCTTGTCCAAGGGAAGTTCAAGCACACCAACTTTGGGCACCAGCAGGGTTCAAACTCAGGACCTTCCGCACTGCAAGTGAGCGCCTTACCGTTTGAGCTAACTTGATCCAATGGAATAGAAGTATAATTACTACCAAGGTATTTTTGACAAGACATGACAATGGCTGAGGACGAGCATACATCATGCCGGTTAAACTCCTCTTGTGACAAAGTACTCGGTTCAATCGGTCACACATATGCGCAGCACATCATAGGTGTACATTTAGATTTAGTGTGTGGTGTGATGTGATGATTTGTTGATAAGTTAAGTCTCTTAAAATATCACAAGTCTGCCTCTCCCATCAGAGCACTGCCACTGTGTATTACCAAGTTGTGACAAGCACAGGAAGTATGCAACATTATTTTCCAATCAATAATCCACAGTGTTGGGCAATCAAATATAGCCGGAAAGCGTGGTGTGCCTTGTTATATACAAATGCAAGGCTTTGCTTTTTTGTGCCTGGAAGGTATTTAATTATAGTTGTTTTTTGAAACTGAACAACTGCAGTACAGGTCAGTGGTGATACAACGTGGCTTGTAATTGTGTGATTTTATTAGAATTCTGCTTAATATTATACTCTTAAAATTCAAATATATTACCCATTTTCCCAGTCCCTGTCATGTGCCTTCCTTTTAAAATGGCTTAGAAGATAAGAAATTTTTATCTCCTATAATTTAACATGAATACAGCTTGTTTTTATCATCTCCTCGGGTAAGTTGGGTTGGCATTATGATAAAAAACTTATTTTGCCATTTCAATTCTTCAAATTAACTTTTTTTGGCATAATGTAATCATAAAAAAGGAAACTTTATCAAAATGTTCATTTCCATCAAATTATTTCTAATACTTGAGCACTTTTCTGGCAGGGAATGATATAAACATGTCACTGTATGTCCATAATATGCCATGTGAGTGCAAGCTTATAATAATTAACTTACATCCTACATTTGTTTGTAAATCCTGCGTCCTTTGAGCCCATCGTTGTTGTGTCTTGTGGTATTTTTATTTTTTGTTGTGTAGTGTTATAAAGGGGTAGGCTATTTACAGGCCTTATTGGCCTTCCAGCCGTCTCCTCCATAAGATTTTTAACTGTGTTCATTTTTCTGTACTGTTTGAATGGAAATAAAGTTTGATTAGATTTTGATTTTGATTTGAAGAAAGTCAAATTTGCTATAGCTGTCTGTCATATGTCATAAATTTGCATTGGACAATGTAGAATGTCCAGAGAGGCCACTTAGTATCACTAAAAAATACTGAAAATGCACACAAATTTTGGCCAAAAAGCTGAAGAAGGGCTGAAAATAAATAAAAAAAAACGTAAATTTGGAGTAAAAAAATCCTGAAATCAGGAAAAATCCTGAAAAGTGGCATCTCTTAATGTCTAGTCTTGAGTCAGTGGCTCTTGAAGAACCACTGACATATGGGAGAGGCATTTTGAGCATTCTAGTGATATATGGTGTTAAATAAATAAATATAACATATGGCAGCCATTGCAGATATGACTTTGTTGCACTCACATGACCATAAGTACTTACTCTTTCTTGATGTCTTGGCAGATTTTCTTGATGCACCAGTAGCTGAAAATGAATATATATCACAAAAATAACCATCAAAAATCAAAAAGGCGGTTCTACAATTTGAGGTTAGCTAAAACATGATTAAATGGAATTACATGATTCTATATCAAACACATGATATTGTTAGAAATTGTGGTTACCATAATTGATGTCAGTTAAATGATTGATCACACTTTCATACATTTAACCACTACAATTTGACCCCAGGGGGGCCACTCAGATTTGGAGCTGTACACAAACGCGTTCAAAAAAACGCGTGAAAAGGGTGCTTTTTTTCACAGTCGGGCACGTTACACGCGTTTAGGGGTGGAAAATCAAGCATTTTCGTAAAAAAGGGTGTGTTTTGAAAATCGTTTCTAACGCGTTTAGGGTCTCTTTCAAAATTCCATGTCCAACTTTCGCCGCACCCTTTGTATTAAAAAATGAACTACCCTGTTTGCCGGGCCTGTTTGAAATCCCGATCAGATTTTGGGATACAACATCATCACAGTTGTCCACAGACGAGTGTCATCAAACCACGTAACGGCAAGTATTAAAACGTTGACCTGCTACACATGTACCATACATAAATTCAGCAAGAGGCTAATGTCTAAATGTGTGCCAGGACACGATTAATAGAAGCTAGTAAATTTAGGGACGAGGGTTTTCTAAAATGCAAATTTAGGATACGTTTTACGTGTATTTCTATTGGGTAACGTATTGAAGAAAATATTACAAAATTGTATTTTTAAATTGTATTGTATAATGTCAGTATTGTCAGATAGGGCCTACTTCAAATGAGGTTGACAATGTTTGTCAAAATCACCTATTGGGTCATACACCCAGTTATGTTGTACATGCAAACTAAATTGAGTCATTTAGTCCAGTATACCGAACATTTCATAATCTATTCTACGGGTGTAAAACATTAAAGTTTCTAAAGCTCTCTTGTTATATCTTCAAATTTGACAGATGTATGGTACAATTAAAAGTAAAACTTGTTTAGGGCGTAATTTTGTCCAAAACCTGTTAAGGGTACTTTTTTTAAAAAAAAAGGTCGCGAAAACCTGTTTAGGGCATGATTTTGAGAATGGACCAAAACCTGCTTAGGGTGGGTCTGAAAAAAATTTGAACGTGGTTGTGTACAGCTCCAAATCTGAGTGGCCCCCCTGGGAATTTGACATTTGCACCCCTTTGCACAAAAACACAACCAAGTTAATCTCAGACTAAGTAAAATAAGATTACATGTCTTCTCTTGTTAAAATTCTCTGCTCAAGTCTTACATATCAGCTTCGCAACATATCTCGGATACGCAGATTTATGGATCACAGCATGTGTCATCTGGTTGTTCGGGCACTTATTTTGTCCAGGTTGGACTCTGGTAATGGTCTGCTACTTGGTTGTAATAAGTCTGATCTCAATAAACGTCAGTGTATCCAGAACTGGGCTGCGAAGTTGATATGTAAAGCCCTGAAATATGATCGTGCTAGCTGGTGCTTCCATGAACTTCATTGTCTCCCCATAGAAGAAAGAATCACCTTCAAGATTTTGTGCATTGTTTACAACTGCCTCAATGGCACTGCACCTGAATATCTGTGTGATTGCATCTCCCTTTATCAGCCTGGTAGAGCAAGTCTGTGCTCAGCATTAGATGTTACTCGCCTTACTGAGTATAATACCATCAAGACTCATAAGTCGGCTGAATGCAGGACATTCTCGTTTGTTGTTCCCTGCCTCTGGAACAAGCTCCCAGTTAGCATGAGAGAAAATGTAATTCTGTTGCTTTATTCAATAAGGTCTTAGAGCATCATCTTTTTCCATCCATTAAGTTTTGCTTCTTTTTTCTTTGTATTATAGTTTTGCCTTTTATTTTTGTGTTGAAGACACATATGTAATGCGTTATTTATTTCCTGAATCTGCATTCTGCATAAAGCCTACCACTTATAGCTTTTGTGGGTATATGTACAATGTGATTGGACGGATCCGGGGAGTGCCTCGATCTAAAGGTCATATATGCGCACAATTTGGCGCATATGAAGCTACACACAGCATCAATAATTGTGTTCCTATATATTTCAATGCATTCCCCACGAGCAGCACAAATGCATTGAAACAGTAAAAATTTGTAAATTTATTCCTCAGACAGGGATCTACAAATCGCGAACCCTGCAAATATTCAACAGGAATGAATGAATAAATGGTGCACAGCAATCTGAATGGTGAAATGGTACAATGATTTGGTTTAGAATGATGAGGCATTGACCAAAAAATTGTGTTGGTCTCTCTGATTTCTATGCGTTGATGAGATGTAACTGTCCGATCACAGCAGAATCCAGATCAAACATACCATGCTTAGGCCCCCCCCAAAAAAAAAAAAACTCTGTCTCAGGTTCCCGCGCGCATAGTATCATACTTGCCAACATTTAAAAACTGGAAAGAGGGACAAATGGGCACATTTTTGTCCAAAAAGAGGAACATTTCCCATTTTCCTATACTTTACTATAGGGTGAGTTTCACAAAAAGAGGAACGGATTGGTAAAAATTAGCTTTTTCTTTTGCCAAAAACAGAACCGTTCCTCTTTAATAGGAACAGTTGGCAAGTATGCCATAGGGTTAAAGATTCTAATTTTACCGCATTTCTTTTTTTTTTTTAGGTTTTCAGGAGATTTTTCGATTTTTGATTTTTTTTTCTTACACCGAGAGGTAAAAAAAGAAAAAAATTAGTGACCTAAAAACGTAATAAAAAAGATTTCTGCGCAGGGCATAGCCTTTTTGACTAAACAAAAATGTGTAGTGCTTGGGGTTTTGGGTCTAAGGAACCTGAGATAGAGTTCTTTTTTTTTGGCCTTTATCTAGTATAGACATGCGGGCAGTCTCATATTACATAGATACAGATGTAGGGCCCACACTGTTACAATAATCTTTTTAACCACGTTAACAGCAAGGCTGAAATGAGTTGGTCTTTTGAGCCTTGCATATTTGTCAATTCCAGAGCGGGACTTGCCTTTGCATGTGTTTATCATACTATTATGTACACCCTACATGATTGGATATGAGGCAAGAGCTGGAAAATACAGATATACAGATTTTGCTTGATATCTAACTTCAGCAATTGGTTAGAATAAAGCCAAAACCGTCACATGACACCAATTGGCAGATTTCAAATACAACACATTTATACTCAAACAAAGCAGAATTTATGAGGTGGAAATAAATGAAAGGTACAAGCTTATGAGGTGAAAAATGAATACATGATAAGGTACAGATTTATGGAAACACACATATGAATAAAACTTTGGCATGGGCATGCATGATGGGTACAAAGTATAGCTCAACAGGTTCTTGTTTCTGAAAACATTCATTTCAGACCACTGAGTATGATGTATTTGCTTTCTTCTAGCCAAAATCATGTTTGTAATTTGAGCCACTGAGATGACAAGAATAATTTCAGTACTGATAGATATTCAACTGATAAAGTCACTTCAAAGGTAACATAGAGAAACACTTCGTCATTTTGAGAAAGGTTTTTTTTTTCATGAATTAAAAACACACCTTACTTTATAAGCCTATTAAAGGGGGTCTTATTTGATAATATTTGACAAAAATATTTGTTTCTTTTCAAATTTCACAAACATGAAATATATCTTTTAATTTAATATTTCAGAACCTTTTGAGCTGTACCATGTCAAAATGAGAAGTTTTCTAAAACCTTATTTGTCCAAGAGCTATAACAAAATCAAGAACATTGTGAGATAATCAGACAAGTGTACCATTAGGTTATACACTACTAAATAACTACCAGGAACCAAGCCATGACCAAAATGGGAACTATTTGCTCATGGGGCATCCAGAGAACCTACTCTTAAAAGCTTAAAATTGAGCTATGATTTGTAATAAAATATGAAGATTTCATATTACATCGTTAGATTTGAATGTCTTCTTTCAGTTTCTGACATTTGATTTGTAAAATAGTCAGAAATTACTCCGCCAGAGTGATTGGCCATATCCCAGTTTTTCGCCAATTCATACTTGGGAAAGCAGGGCGGTAATGACATTACCACGTTCAGCGTTTCTAAAAGCGAAAACTTTCCAGGTAATACTATGCTGAAAATTTGACTATTTGTAGGATACATGTTGTACTTTCACCCCACAATACCCGTTTATTCATCTAAGAATTCTAAATATGAGAAAAACAGCCTCAAAAATGACCATTTTATCATATAAAAGTATAGGAAAGGCATTTAGTAGTGTATAACCATTAACAAGGACTTCCAAATACACACAAAAAAGTGAATCTTAGCAGCTCTTGGATCATGTCTAATTTTGGAAAACGTCTCATAAATTAAGTGTTATACTCTGTAAAATTTTCAATTTCTCTAAAAAAAAAAAATCACCTTGTTTAGGCTTTCGCCAAGGAAACCCAACTTGGTACTTGGTACCAAGTAAGCTGAAAGAAGCTTATCTTTAACAGGGCTCCAAGATGTTTTTTAAATTCAGTTTTGAATGCAGGAGGAAGACCGGAGCACCCAGAGAAAAACCTGCGGAAGCGAGCATGGACTGAAAAACAAATGCACATAAAGCGCCGGGCGCGGGACTCGAACCCGGGACAAGGCGAGGTAACTACCGCTGCGCCAACCCGCTAAGTTCTTTTCTGACACTTTATTGTCAACACTTGGCTAATATTTCCCAGGCTTGTAACATATGATTGCAAGCTGGCCAATTATAACCAAGTTGTAGGAGAAATTCAATAATTATCTGAGTTTAGCACTTTTTTCGGCATAACATACCCTGACTGACTGTACTCGACAAACCTGCAAATTAAAAGGTGCATAAAGACAACACATTGTGCAACAATGACAACATAGCAAAAAAATGAAGGCCAGTATTCACAAACATTGACTTGACAAATTCACACTTATCTATATTTGACTCACATACCTATAAATATACCAATTTTGAGACGGAAAAAATACCCTTAAAATACACTAGATTTAGGCAAATCAAGTTCTTTCATCCGTAATAAAACCCAGTGATCCATTTACCAAAAATCAGGGAAATGCATCCCAAATGGCAGGTATAATATCATGTCAATGCAAGACCCTGGGGGGGTACTCAAATTTGATTTTGGTAAGGGTATGCCACTGGGAAATTTAAAGTACCACCCATGCATATACTAACAAAGAACAAAGGGAAACGAAATGTCATAATTTTGAATCAAATTTATACAAAAGTTTATGCTACTTTGACACAAATTTCCTGATTTTTGTTTGAAATTTAGAAGAAAAAAATCCAAAATTTGCGCCAATTTGGCGAAAATTTTGAAAAGAAAAAGGACCCATTGCCATACCAGACAATCTGATTTTGCTACCCAAATTTGCTGCACATCCCCGTAATCTCATTTATACTAAGTACCCCTCCCGGGTGCAAGAACCTCTCCTTTCCTGTCTAGAAAGGCTTTCAAAGATGGTATCACATATCAAAGAGAATTTCAAAGCAGCCTATCAAAGAGTTGCTTTAATTGCAGCCAAATTATTAAAAGATTTTTGAACAGGGCAGGATACGGCACAAGAAAAACTGCACAAATATCAACATGATAACAAATATAAACAAAATATACCTCCTGATTCTGGGACGTTACATGAGTCTCCTACACAGACATGTAATGAGTGCATTTATGACCAGTGTAATTATTACATGAAATGAAATAAGACATCAAGACTGTGAGTGAGACTAAATAACCACTGTGCAATGGTGTGATTCATATAATATCAAAGGTTGAAAATATAAATTTGAACAGAATTAGTATTTCCGATAAGAACTGACTGGACACAATGACATAGCCACTTGAAATACTGCTTCAGAGACTGCCTAGATTTTCAAATCTAAGAACAAATAAACTTCATTTCAGACTATTGTGTGAAAAAATAAATAAAAAAAACCATTCAAAAACCGTAAGGAATTTTTTTGAGATATGGTGTATTTACGAATTCCTATTTGAGATATCCTTGAATTTTGCAATTTTAAAAGTCATTTGCAGACATTATTTATGCTTTATCGTGTGCTAGTTTGTTTGGGCTATTTCTGAAAACTTTAACTTAATTGCTTTAGGCCCAATTTATTTTGAACCGTTATAATCACCGCAATGACCCATTAACGTGGTCTATTAATTGGTTTCTGACCTTTATGACCTCTCTTCTACCTGACCCCTAACCTCTGACCTCTTACCTGGTCTACTACTTGCCCATATTTGGCCAGTAACATTCTTGACAGTCGCATCTAGATGCAATGATTTCCAAGCGAATGCCATCTCAGGTAGGAAGCTCTCCCCCATTGCTTTACGTAACATAGAGTACAATGACTCTGTGAAAATCTAGAAATGAAAAAAATGATATCAAATTGGTTTAAACATATATTCAAATAAATGCTGGTAACTTCAGGGATATTGAAATAGGGAATCGGTGCTCGCACTCATTTTGATTTGTCCACCATGTAAACCCTATGAGATGGTTTCCATCTTGGATTGTCGCTCACAGAGAGTGACTTATATTGTACCTTTGGCATTTTACGGCTGCATTTGCCGCAGTTTCTGAGGGTGTCTACGAGACAATGATCAGTTATTTCCTTTTGCAGAGGAAAGTCAAGTACGCTCAACTTTGGAACCATAGGGTCTTAAACTTTGGGTCTTCTATTGTCAATATGAAAGCTTGGCAATTGCAAAAAGTAAAGCTTCTTCATAAGTGCCTTTTGGTCTTGTTCATAAGTAAAGGAGGGTTGGAAATTTTGAATTTTCCTTGTTAGTTTTGAAAGACATGTGCTTTAAATTGAAATTATTTCACATCTTAACTTATTCAATAGTGTTAAATGTGAATGTGAAACTATAGGGTAAGGTTGACATTTTGTGCTTAGGTAAGTCACTTTGTTTCTTCAGTCATTAGTTTATTGTAGACAACTGTTTTGGTTCAATCCAGGTAATGCGGGGAGGGGGTTGGGATTTTTAGATTAAAAGGTAGGGTTTCTATTCTAAAGATTCACAATGTGTTCCTGTGTGAACTTGTTATGGTGTTCAGACAGGGTTTGGATTGGTGCTGAAAGTGGAACCATGATTTTATCTAAGGGTGTGTTCACACAGAAGAATTTGGTCATGACTATATTCTTGCTCGTGAGCCACTCATGAACAAATAATTTCCCAGTGTAGACGCAATTATAGAAAGTGTCTCACTCGTGACCAAAAGTGACGCGCCACTAATTTTAACACCCAAGTCGTGTCCCAGTGTGAACGCAACTGCTAAGTTGTCTCGCTCCAGAGTCGCTTACTACTAGTCATGACTAACATGTGTCAACAAAGCCTTAGACTATGGTCACAATACTTCGTAAGAACAGTTATGAACAGTGTTTCCGTCTAGTAGGATCACGAGCAGCCATCTAAGTGAGCAGGGAGGGCGT
>JXSR01S074681.1:6142-26362 GCA_000969725.1 Ophiothrix spiculata | reverse complement strand
TAGGGGAGGTGGGGAATACTAATATGTATCTGAAAATTACTAAGAGATAAAAATAGCAGAGATAGCCCTTTTTTACCCCGTGCTCCCCGGTTATATCTTAATATTTCCCTCAACCTTTCGTCTCAGGAAAAAGTAAGTCTCAATATCACTTTGGGGATCAGTGTTTATTAAAATTGCTCTCATGAGCAGTAGTATGTTACTATTAAACAAAACATAAAAATTGAATGTTTTTTCTGTTAAAAACTAAAGAATTTTTAGAAAACATTGGATGACACAAATATACTAAACACAAATGGTTGTGAAACAAGGAACTGTTTAAAAAAAAGCGTTGTACAGACAATGAAGAGAAAAATATTTATTTTACAAAAGTATAAAAAACATAGTGATTGACTATACAAAAGCAACAAAACGTTTTTCTTAAGAATTAAGAATAAATAATAACAAGAAATAATAATGTAATCAGCTTAACAAAGCTTAATTTGAAATAATATTTTTTCCTCAGTCTTCAAAACTCAATCTTCTGATGTTTTGACCAAAGTCAAACTAATAAAGCATGCTTAATGAACTCGATGCCAAATTTTTTTGGACAATGTAAATAAAATTCTAGAACATAGCCTCTATCGTATGCAAATGCAACTAGTAACCTGCAATTTAAAGGGGCATTGGACAAGTTCAGCATCATTCCCAAACTTTTCCCCAAACATTTTGAGATTTTTGCATAATTTGAAGTATTGATTGAAATATTTAGATATTCTATTATTTGTACAAATGTGTAGTTATCGTTGTCAACAACAATAAATACTGCCCTCTATAGTTGAATTTTTAGAATTGGCCTTTTCAGGAGATCTAATAATAATTCCAAATTTATCTGCCATCTATCATGTGAAAGGAATATTTTACAAACAAATATTTGGCATTTTTTCATTGTATAGCATCAATAAATATGTTTAGAGAATAGCCTTATACCCAAAATCAACAAAACAATAAAATTATTTTGACCTTTTTGAAGGTTTCGATCAACATTTTCCTGATATCTGGTAATTGACTATTATTTTCTAATATAGGAAGTGTAAATCATCCACAAACAAAATTTCGAAATTTTGTCCAATGCCCCTTTAAGTTATCTGGTTGAGTTTGTCTAAGAATCTGTGCAATAGACTTAAGCAATTTTTAGTATATTTTGCTTCTTATTCAATGCTTGAGTTTTGAAGTCTCAAATAATTAATGCAAAAAAAATGTTCAAAAGACAAGTTTATGTTTGCATCTAGCTACCCTGAAATGAAATCTTGTGCTAGTTTCTTGTCGCCTATATCGCCAGCTTCATGGAGCCGTTTATGTCTTCTATATACAGCATCTTGGAACAGATAGCTAAAGAAAAGGGATAAAAGGAGTGCAGACAGAAGAGAAAGGTGCAAGGAAAAAGATGTGTGTGCGTTAATGTGATGACTCACCCCAAAGGGGGACTTTGCGACAGAAAACTTTTCAAGAAACAGGTAAAAATAGGCAGCAAAAAAAAAGACAATAATAAGAATTTCCAGCAAATTTTCTGTTGTAAATTGTGATCGCCTTAATCAATTTCAACAAGTAAGGTTTCATTTTCAACAAGTAAGGTGTATATTAACTGCAGGTCGATAATTCAATTTCAACAAGTAAGGTGTCATTTTAAAGCTTAGAAAATGCTGCAATAGATGAAATGATAAAATCAAAATTGATATCATCTGCAAAGTCCCCTTTTCGGGGTGAGTCATCACAAATGAGAGACATTTGAGGCTTTGATACATATACTACATAAACCAACAAGTTCAAACCAAATTTAATACACATGAAGGTTCAGGTTAATACACATCAAGGTCCAATTTCAGTTCCCATAAAACATTGAGACTTAGGCCTAAAAAAATTGTTTGATTGGCGTAAAAATAGGGTAGGCAGGTCAGATTTGTTTAAAGTCTAGCCTATATGTTTCACATACAAGAACACAAAATATACGACCCATATACAAAAACATTGTCACTTTTTCTGTAACACATCTTTTTTTTGTCATTTTGAATGTCCTGCAAGCAATATCTTGAACCCCCATGAATCGAGTCCCATCAAATTTGGAATTTGGAGGTTTTTTACCATGCTCAAAAAAAAATATTTAGGGTCAGCAGTAAAAATAGGGTCAGTCGGGTTACGCCAATCAAACAATTTTTTTAGGCCTTATTGTCATGATTGTGAATGTGTTTGACTTAGGGTTTCAAACATGTTGCAGAGTAACAACCACCAATCAACAATGATGCATTCATTTTTATCTTGTGAGGGCGGCTTCAAGATAAAATGTGTTGACGTATCAGATGCAGAGTTGTTGTCTAGTGATGACTCACTCTATCATATGTTTGAACCCCTTTAAACAATGAAAATCTTCTTTAAAGCCTATCAAAATTATGTAATAGAAAACATTCTAGTTTGACAGAAATCTTTCTTCACAAAATTTCAATAAAAATCTAATGTCAAAACGCTAGGTTTTAACATGTTGAACATGTACGTACTCCAAATTTTAAAAAAGGATGGACAGGGCATCAACATATGTGTAAAACATTAACGCACTTCCAAGAGCAATGTATATTAACTGTAGGTCGATAATAAATGAACAATGGCATGCTACTTTACACAGAGATAACTGAAGTAAAATGAAATGGAATGGAATGGTATAGCTGTAAAGGTATTCATTTGGATCTGCAAAGTACACTTGCCCCAAAATGTCCTTTATGTATTCAAAATTTGCTAAATCCCATGAATTACCGCTTTGGTGTTGCATTCCCGGACAAATTTCCCTTTAAATTAGGGCCAGGTGTAGGGTTGGCTATATGAATTGGGAGACAAATTGAAATTAGTTTCTTTTCAAAATGGATGTCGAAACAATAACCTAAAGAAAATTTCTGCAGCAATAAAGTGCACATACTGTTTTTCCGATTAAATTTTTGATGAAATTTGGCTCAGAAGCAGAGCATCAGTACAAATAAAATACTGCAAAATATATTTGGTCCAGACAGATCCAAATCCTTAAATACTTTATATAAAGCACATATGTATGCAACAGTGACCCAAGGGCGTGTTCACACAGAAGAATTTAGTCATGACTATATTCTCGCTCGTGAGCCACTCATGACCAAATTCCCAGTGTGAACGCAATTATAGAAAGTGTCTCGCTCATGACTAAAAGTGACGCGCTGCTAGTTTTAACCGCAAGTCGTGTCCCAGTGTGAACGCAACTGCTAAGTTGTCTCTAGAGCCGGTCATGACTATTTTGTGTGAACACGTCCCAAGTCTACCATCTAAAATGGCTCCCTGCAAAGCATTGCAAGCACATGACATAACTTATCAAACATCAGACATTCTATGAATTTTTTTTGTTTTTTATAAACTGCTGCAGAAGGATTAGGTCACTCTTTTTTTCAGGTATTCAATTTCAATATGGTAAGCGATACATTTCAAGAAGCAGACAGTCTACAACAACAGGGGATATTATGAGCATACCCATGATGCATTGTTTAGGAAGCAATGCATCATGGGAAGCCCACAAAATCTTCTCTGGTCCATGAGTACAACTTACTGCAGTGGTATAGTTTCAGGAAGCCATCCGGTCAACGTACTTATGACACTTACATCGTTGAACTCACAACTACTGTTGGCTGTTGAATAACTGCAAAGAAAAAGACATTGGGAAGGCGATCAGATTAGGTCAAAATTTGGAAGATATGCATCCATGTTTTGTAATGTTCAGTTCAATTTGATTTCACAAAAAGTAGACCCTATTGAAAGGAATTTATAAGCATATGAAATGGATTACAATTTTGGTGTACTGCTTTTCAACAACATTTAGGATTGCAGTTATAGTGTTCTTGTCTTGTATTTTGTAATTCATACACTTAATCAACTTTATTGTTTTTGTGAAAAAATTTGACAAGTTTTACTTACAAAAATTATCAAATATATGAGAAAGAACGTCCTGATTAACAGTCAGGTTTTGCAAATGTATAGAGAAATGGTTCCAAAAAGAAAATGTCAATTATCCAACAATCCTAAATGAGATCCCAATTAAGCAGCGCCAACTGTATTACTGTAATAACTATTTATAGGTTAAACAATATTGTTGTGTACAATGAAATATAACTCTAAAATTCTGATATATAGTGTACATTTCCCAATTCTTGTCACAAGCTGTCCTTTCCATACCGTAAAGAAGATTAAACAAATTGTCATTGCCTCTGATAAAACGATGCAAGCTTCAATTTGATTATCTCTTCAGCAAAGCAGACATATCAGAAATTAAAAGTGACTCATTCTACTTACTCAAGAGAAATGACTTTGATGATTATTTTTGACTTAACGTCAAAAGACATTCGCTCGGCCAAGTGACATTCGCTTGATATTCACTCTGACTTATTCGCTAAAACGGAGAGCGAATGTCGCTCTCATTGCACAAACATCATTTCAATCGATTAAAGCGAATGTCACTTGCGCATGTTGTAGTGCTATGATTATTGAATAAACAAACCTAAGAATATTCAGAGCGATCTTTGCTCCAATTCAATCTGATGTGTAGCAAATGTAGTGAAATTTGTTAAACCAATGCCGCTTCCTGTTGAAGCGAAGTTTTCTTGGTAGGGTGACTGAACGTCACTCGAGCAAGCGAACGTCTTTGAACGTGGAGCCTTAGGCAGCAGCATCGGCTAAAACTCATGATGAATAACTCATTCTACTTACTCCAAAGAAATGACTTTGATAAGTGCTTTAGCCAGCAGCATCGGCCATAACTCATGATGAAGTCTGGTAGAAGGCAGCAGCATTTTACCGCTGTCATCAAACGGAATGGAGTCATCGATGACAATTTTACGCCAACAACCCTGAAATAAATTCAAATTCATAAATGTTCATTTATCAAACTAGAGATACACATATGTTCAACCCCCGGGGGGGTACTCAGATTTAGGAGTTTTTCGACTACCACCCGTTTTGTAAACCTAAAGAAGCGAAAAAATGCTACCCATATGTAAACCAATTTGACTTAAACAACCGTTATCTAGACCGTTCAATACATTTTTACAGTATTAAATTGCACTAAATTTAAAGGCTCAATTTGGCAACCGATAGGTAAACCAAAGGAAAAATTGGTCAATAACTGGTCAGTTTTGAAAAATGCAACCGTTATGTAAACTATTTTAACTTTTGAGGGGCCTTTGGTAAACCTGGGAGGTTAAAAATGCAACCGTTCTTGGCCGCGCGTCCGTACACCCACCTTTCCACTAAGTACCCCCCCGGGTTTCAACCTCAGGAAATTCTGTACGTGTAATTGATATTCTTCTCAAATAATAAAATACAGGAATCTATTACGCGCTATGCCCCCCTAATTTGTATTTCCACTCGGCCTAAGGACATTGACCATTGTTGCCAATCTAAGCTCCATTCCACTCTAAACATCATTTAAGGTTCATCTGTAACCTCTAGGGGCACTGATCCTTGATCAGTTTACATTTAAAATCTCAACAAGGATCAGTTCCCAAGATTCTAAGGTCCGTATGCACAAAAGAGGTTTAAGACTTAGACCTGGTTTAAAGTTAGACCGGGTCTAAGTCAAAATTACTGCTGCCATAAAAGAACCTTTTGAAGCATTTTTGAAATGCAAAAGCTATAAAATGTGGAAGATTCAACCAAAACTGTTACAGACAACACAAAATATGAAAATATTGGTTGAAGAAAATATATTTAGCTGTGATACAAAATTTGACTTAAACCGGGTCTAACTTTAAACCTGGTCTAACTCTTAAACCTCTTTTGTGCATACGGACCTATGGGTTTCTATGAGACAATTAGCAAATAGGTTCTTATCCAAGATAATTCAAGCAGTCAACTTTAGCACCACAAGCGTTTGAATTCATACCCCTCCACACCGTAAGCAAGTGCCCTACTGTTAGAGCTTACTTACTAGTTCTTATCATACAACTATACGATTTTATTTCAAAACTTAATTTCATCATCAAATTAACTTGGAATTAATTAAATTCAATTACTATACCTCATAAATATTTATTAGGCAATCCTGAAATATAATTGAACAGTTCAACCTGATTCGCGTGACAGCATTTTGCCTACTTCCCCGATTGCGCGTAACGCCCACGCAGGGAAAAAATGAAAAACTATCACACCCCTACTACCGCACCCCTCGTTTATCAATTGAAAATTCATACGGTGACCCAGAACAATATACATTTTAGGTGATTTTTGATTTTGCTTATATTACGTTCAGTGAAATATTTATGAGGTATTATAGTAAAACAAATACAACATGGATTATTTCGGGAAGTATTGAAAATTCCTGATCCCTCTTTGTTGGATGCGTGTGGCTACTTCCCTCCTCTACGCGTCGAGAAATAGTCACACACATCCAACACCTCGGGATCAGTAATTTTCACTACTTACCTCAATACCATGTTGTATTTGTATACTATTCACCAATAGATTTTTCAACAAAACAAATATAGTATCAAAATGGAATTGCATAAAGTTGATCGTATATCTAAAATTCCATATTAAAATGGGAAAGATATAGTGATTTTGTAATGACTTGACACCTCATCACAAGTTTTGGTAATTCTACGCTCACACAACCATACCATTTAGTATGGCAAACTTACCAGCCAGTATAGCTTCACGATATATTTCCCATGTGGATTATACTGCGGTTGATGTGGCCCTTTACCAACGCGGCACAGAGCAAAGATATGATCCCATGGCTTCCACGTGTGGTTCACACCACCGGTACACATCCCCATCGTATTCGATAAATCACTCTCGCCAGGCTGGACTGTAATCTTGTAGAGATTAGTAATCTGAGAGACGATCCAGCGCATGACCTAGGAACAAATAATAAAATAGATTCAATTTAGTAGTACGATTCATGCCACCATACACATGCCCATCATATTCGATAGATCACTCTCACCAGGCTGGATTGTATTCTGAGAGATGATCCAGCGCATCACCTACGGACAAACCACAAATACTTTCCATTTTAGAATGAGCTTTAGCTCACGTCACCATTACACATCGCCATTGTATTACATAGATCACTACCACCAGGCTAAACAAATTTTCTATAATGTCTAATAATTTCCTGAAGAACACTGCCTATTTTTATACAGGACAAAATTTCCTTAAACCATTACTTTTTCAATAAAATTTCCTGAACTCAGGAAAACTTGGATCGATCCCTGTATAGAGATTAGTAGTCTGAGAGATGATTTGAGTAGCCATGGTTCACACCACCATTACACATTTCAATCATATTAGATAGATCATCCTCACCAGGCTGGATTATAATCTTGTAGAGGTAGAGATTAGTCAAGGGAAAGAGGGCACTTGTATATCATGCATATTCATGAAAATGCTTAATTGGCGTCTTTTTTATTTACCCACCCATATATCAATTTTGATAGAAAAGCACCAAATTTTTCTCAAACTAGATGCTGTTTGAGCAAATTTTCTCAAAAATACACCAAATATTGGCAAATTGGGTATTCTCATCTGTGCTGAAAACCTCCCAATCGCCATGCCGAAATCTGTGTAATGAAAAAGTACCCCAAAAGGCTGGCTCACATAAGTATTCCATGTCAATGGGAGACCTCCTCCCAGCGTAATATGCTTACCTCGCAATCATGAATGTGCTCATTAGGTGACAACAGGTCAAACTCATGACCTTTCTCCAGATCAGATATCACAGGTGGCTTGTCAACAATGAACTCTTGAGGGCGTTTCCAGTGGTCTACTCGATGACGGAGTGATGGCGGCATATCTATCCGACCTTCAGGATCATCAAAGAAATGTTGCTGTAAAGGATGGGAAAGTTTAAAGGTTAACGCATGCTTGAATGATTATTGAATACTTACCGTAATTCAGTTAATTTCTGTGGCTTGCAAAAATTTGTGATAGTCTTGTTGAGTCAAGATGATATGAACAAAATGAAATACCTAGCTCAAATATTGGTCCAAAGCTGTTTTCAAAATCAAGCAGATCGGTCATGGGTCAATAATAACTACAAGTAATGCTACTTTCATACTTATTGTCACTTAGCAGCTTTGTAGCTCTGTCGTCTGCTTTGTTTCACACTTTTGTAGCTTTGCAGCTATGTCGCTTCGTGTTGCTTTGAAATTTGAATTCATTTCAACTTGAAAAATCTTGCTGTGCGACTAAATTTTGCCAATATTGATTTTCTCAGCGACACATAGCTTTGCCGCTACGGCAACCGAAAGCAGCAACTTTATGCAAAAAATATGCATCATGCAGCGACAAAGCTACAAAACTACACAAGTAAGAAAGCAGCATTAGGGGATCTGAATAATCTTATGCATCTATCAGATGGTTCTCCTGTCCTAGGGTACATACTCGAGTATCTACAGAGAACTCAGCCATACTCATTACCTCTAAGGTGACAAATATCTGCCAACTTCCCTGTAGAACAGGGCTTACTCAAGCACTAAGCCATCACCTAAGTCCCAGATCACATGTAGTGCCCGTCTAGATCGTAACTGAATTCCCTGCTCAAATTATCATATAAATCAGCACCATCTCCTTGTTTTTCACCAGTTGGGACGTCTGCACTTTATAAAAACCCAGCACTATATCAAACTGCCTGCATCTTTCGACCAAATGGTGCACTTGAGTAAGATTAATAATTCTAGATTACTGCATGTAACTGCCAGAAGTTCTTCTTTTTTCAATTCTCTGTTTGTGTCTCTTCCACGACTATGGAATGAATTTCCTTCTGATGTCAAAGAGAGCCATGATCTTTCTATATTCAAATCTGAATGTAGGTCATTTTTCATAGAATTGTATAATTAATTCATTTTCATCCCCTCATATAGGGTTCAAATGTTGCTGTTTAATTTACTTTGTTTCAAAAATGTTTGTTTTTAAACGTACAGGATAAGTGAGCACTTTGGTGTTTTGGGTTTCACTAAACCCATTCATTTTTCCTAAATTGCTTGCATTTTGTTATTGTAATTTGTTTTGTTAATATTCATGTAAAGTATAATCCTTGTTTTATAACAACACATATGAAAATTGTTTTAAATGTTTGTAAATTGCAAGTGATTTGAATAAATATTATTAAACCAATACCCTGTTAGTGCCTCCCTGGGGGCAGGAAAAACACTAACAGGTACATATGAACTAAAATACCAGCATTTTTCAAATGTGAAATTGTTTGCATAATTATTACTCTACTAACCATGCTGCTGGGACTTTTGCCTTTCTCCTTTTCTTTGGTTTTGTGAGGAGTATCCTGGAAGAGAAAAACATACAAAAAAAATAATTTGAAACTTTCTAGTCACACAAATGTAAATTAAAGTCTCCACCAAAATTTATCGGACAAAATCAGTCACGTGATCAACAATTGCAGGTACCGATCGCATTTGTAAACAATTGGCCCTGTACTCTGGATGTTTATTTACATGGTCTGAATAATTGTAATGTTGACTTAAGTATCATGTAACTGACACGGTCTATCACTAATGATCTGTAAAGTGGGTCTCTTGTCATTTTGGCTGTTGGAGAAAAAATAAGGACACATATTTTGCACAGAGGTTGCATGCTTTGTTGTGTGTACCTTTTGTGTGGCAACACATGTTGCACGTGCAGGTGAATGGCGCATTGCATTTTTGTTTTTGCATGAGCACAATATTTGATGTCCTGCAATAAAGACCAAATTATTGACCAAATAAATCATTTTTCACATATTCTATCAAAATATTTTCAAAGCTATGATGTAAAAATCAGATCTGAAAACTCAGTACAGTACTAGCCAGGAGTATAAAAATCCAAAACTGGAAAAAAATGTTCTGAAGTTATTTAACTAACCATAAAACAGTCACACGAAGCGGTAGAATTTCAAAAGTGTTGACATTATCGGCCGGGGTTAACGGAAGATGACATATTTTATAATGATAATTACATACACAATGAACAATGTTTAATTTACATCTTTAAATTCCAATCAACCCATTAATCTAAATGTTAAGGTACCCAGGTATCCACCCAAAAATTAAGTAGGGTACCCGGGTGCTAAATTACCCGTAATGTCCCAGGCCTACTTCTTACCCATTTTTCTGAGTTGATGTCGGCATCATTCCACTCAGGCCAGATGATCAGTTTTTGTTTCTTATTTTCTTGCGCTCCTACAACGCTGGCTGCAATGGATGCCGCTCTGAAAGTACACAAAACATTGACAAAATGTTAAGTTTTATTTTGAAGCAACACACAACAATTAAAGCTCATCTCATGATAAATTACCTTGTCAGACACCTTAACCATTTGAAATAAAAATGAAACATTGACAAAAAATATCATTAAGATTTCAAGTCAGATTTGTACAAAATAGGGAGCTTGCTACACAATCTTAGCTTGTAGAAGTGTTTAATTTCAATGAGATGTTTTCCTGTCAGATACCTTGACCATTTCAAAATATCTTTCGATCAGCCAACAAATGTAATGTTATTTGGGTTCATTATTTTGAAATATTTAGCAAAACATTAAGTAAAATTGAACAGGAGCAAAAAATTATAAATCCCAAATAAAAGACTGCATTCAAATTTATTGAAATATCCATCACTCAACACAAATGACATCAAAAGTTAGTATAATAAGCTGAAACACACATAGCAAGGGCATCAAGCAATGTCGTCCAACAAAATTCACAGAACACTGAATATAAGAATGGAATAGATTATGATTACACTCTTCTTGAAAATTTGAAAAGTCAAATGATATTTTTATTTTTAATGTCCTTCATTCAATGTACAAAACACCAAATAACAGAAATATTGGGTGCATCAAACATTGATGGGAGAAGAGGGAAACACAAGACAAATTATATGCTCCTTTTACCTCAAAGTATAATTTTTATAATTACAGGTATGAGATTGCATCTTTCTGAAAAAAGCTGGAAACACTGGAGAAGTGTGTGAAATTGGTAAAAAAATGCCTCAAAACAGGCTGAAAAATAAATAACATTGCGGAAATTTTGACATAAAAAAAACCCTGGAACCAGCTGAAAAGCTGGAAAATCTCAAGCCTGTAATTATATTCCGATTTCTAGTCATTGTGTTAGTTTGCATAAAATGCTACATACCTTGCAACTTTGCTTTGCTTTGCAACAAGACTGGCAAAAGCTGAAGCCATTAGTATTGAAATACGGTTTGTTAGTTCAAAAATACACGTTCACTATTAGGTCTTAACCACCAAATTTGTCCATAAATACATTAATTATGACAAAAAGAAGTGAAATAACTGCCCAGTTCTAAATTCATTTGCCAAATAGTGAAAAGCTTCAGTTGATTCAAATATTAATGCACAATTGTATCACTCTTTCCAGTTACGGAAAAAAACACCAAATTTCACATTCTAAAAGTTGATTCCACATTTTGTTGTCCAGATTGTATGTCCCCTTCAAGACGTCATACTTTCAACACAACAAGATCTCTCATTGTAGTAATGTGAAACAATATCTCAATATCAAAGACTTCAAATGAATATAATTTCCAACTAACTATTATGTGAGTTGTAAGTGTTCTAAGCAACAAGTGAGCATCATTCAAGTAACTTCTACACTGACGGTAAAACCTTACCATGTTGCTAACCTAATTAAATACCAATATTGGTGGCAGTAAATACAAGTTTATTGTACACCGGGGAGGGGATCCCCCTATTGTTATCAGAACAAAGATGTTTTTTGAAACAAACAAGGACTTAAACCTATAACATAGCCAGCAATGGCATAACAAGACATTTTTTCAGGTGGGGTTAAGTCATTTTCTCCCGATGCATCATTGATTTTTTCCGGTAGAATTTTCCTATTTTGTAGACCAAAAACCAGTTTAAGTTAGGCTGACAAGTAAAAAAAAAGATCATTGGTCCCACTTTTACATTTCTTGCTAAATTTTCCATTTTATCCTTCTCTTTCTTGAATGCTCTTCTTAATTACTCCCCTCAATTGCTCTATGAGCAATTTGGAGCTCCTCTTTAATAGGTTTCCTATATCTTTATTGCTTTTAGTCTTAGTATTGCTCTCCTTATGCTCACCTAAACAGCTTCAGGAGAGCCATTTAATGCTCGCCAGCAATTTTCAAAAGACTAAGCCTGTTTCTTGTTCTTCTAACACTGGGTTTTGCTCATGTTATCTCTTCTTTGTTGTTTTGTTGTTTTTGTTTTTTTGACATGCACAACTGGTACCTGACCCCTCTAGATGAAAATAAGGAAAATAGATACAGGCAGCAAGTCAACTAGCTATTGCAGTTATTACCTGGAAATACACTTTATTCCGTGCAAGTGAAAGAGCCTATCTGATGTCGGGTACCAAATTTGCAATCAAGTCGGTCAAGTTCAGCAAACACCCATTGTAAATTTGTATGCCGACTTGCTGCCCTTAACAAGATTCGAAAATAAGTGGCACCCCATCCCCTGGCAATCTAGTAATTAATAGTACGGTAATACTAGCGTGACTGGGACTGTCAACACACAACCAATTTACGTCAATGAATGAATGAGTCCATTTTGATGGGTATGCATTGTTTAAATTGACATGGTAATGGTAAAACAAACCAATGTAATTGACTTCTGAATAACACATGACTTATGCAAATAAATTGGTTACGATATTTCAAACAATGGAAAGAGTGAATGGGATGATGGAATAGGTTTAGTCTTTGACGCAGACACATTGCAATACAGCTACAAATGGTCTCGAAGATTTGGTGGCATTACCAAATGCTGATGGGCAGAATGAATGTGACGATGGACTAGGCAGAGCCTAGATAGGCTTAGTCTTTTGCACAGACTTAGTGCCCAGATTGTGCCCAGAGGAGTACGGTATCTCATCATATAAGTGGAAAGGTGGGTACTAAGATGGTGAAGCCATATCTTAATCCAAACAGAACTTTTGTCTTTTCTATTCCCATTCCCCCCTTATATTTTCTACACTATCCCCTCACTGAGGTATAAGCCTATTTGAACACTAAAAATACTCTACTACCTGTATCCAGTACCTGTGACATTAAGTAATCAATCAATCAATCATTGATACACAGTATTTGCATGTAATGCATACCCCATTAAGGAGTCTATTCGTACAGGGGACCAACGGCTTTACGTGACTTCTGAACCACGGAGCAAGTAAAATTTCTTGCCCAAGGAAACAAGGTGACGAAAACCGCCAGGCCCGGGGCTCGAACCCACAACCTCTGTATTACGAGACCCATGCTCTAACCGCTTGACCACGCTCCCCTCTTAATGCTTAGATCAGGTAAGTTCATTAGATCCTCCACCATACACTAGATCTTGCCCAGATCCCTCGACTATCCCTTAATACTGACCAACCTCCCTCTCAGTGTCTATCCTTCTCCACTGACCAAGTACCCCTCTGTCTGGTAATTCCTCTGATCAATATAAATCACGTGACCAAATTCAATTTAGTGACTAAGCAGCGATGTTGTGGGGTGCAGCACCACAACCGAGGCGTTCAAGCCGATTGTAAGCATCGTCTGCGACTCCGGCGTATTTATATGGTAGGTGTATCTAGGCTGGTAGGTTGACAACGGCTCAAGTCAGAGCTACCATACAAGTAATAGAAATTTTAGAGCCATCATCTTTTCCATCTTCTTAAAAAACACTTACCTTAATTTAGAAGACGACCTACTAATAACAGATGAGGCAGAACTCATGATAATTGCAATTGGCTTCCAAGTTGCCAATGGTGTACATTAATATTTTCAACAATAATGCTTTAAACATGACATCCTGGAAAGACAGTGCTATTGCAAGCTGTAGTGAGTCTTAAATCTTGATGTTGTGTCTGCTGTAGCTACTAACGGTCTGGGTGCGTTATCAGTCCATTGATGGATTTAGATATACTTCGTGATACTATTTGCCATCTACTTCAAGGTTCTTAATTTTGGCCCTAAGGGAGGTGCTCAACCTTGTAAGTGGCATCAAGTACATCAGTAAATTTTATCATGGAGAAATACCAGTTAAATAAGGGCCTAAAAGCAAGCTGCAAAAAAAAAACCACCCACCAGTGACGATTTTGATACTTGTGGTATAGCTAACTACTTGTCTTATAAAACAGGTGTTCTATTACTCTAAAAAGTATTACGAATGGTACTCAATCAAAGATTCAAATATTTCCAAGTTCCTATGATAAAAACTTCAATATGAAATCAAAATCTACCAGATTTTATATTTTTCTGAGGCAGACAGTCTTATAATTGGTAAACAATTAATGAACAAATAATGAAACACTGTACCAATGATACTGTAAATACACATAATGAAGTGTTTAATCACATATATTTATCTTTCTCTTAGCCCATGTTTGCTTGCACCTTGGTGAATACATACAAACATAGGCTCCCAAACACAACAAGTCCCTTAGGCCTAGTCTGTGCTATGGCCTAAATAACTGAGTTTAACTTGTAGCATTTATAAGTAAATTTAACTTGAAGGAACAAGCTACCTGAAACTACTTAACCAGTTCGCTCGCTTTGCTTGCAAAATTGTCACTTCTGGCGGTGAGCAGGGTGGTGAGCCTTCCCAAAGGACCTCACGCTTAAGCGCTCGGCATAACCACTACTAGCTTGCTCTACCAGCAATCGATAGAGGTCTAACTTTACAAATAAAATCAAGTCTTTGATAAAGACTAATTAGGCCTAGTTCACTTGGAAAATGTTACGTCATACATGGTACCGTAACCAAGTCCTCATTTGGTACAGAAGCAAAACAATGAAGAGGATTTTATTCATTTTGACTATTCTGTGAAGTAAGTATCTGAGATGCTCAGCAAATGCTGCAGGCCCTGGGAGCCTATAAAAAGAGAACCGATCAAAATAACATATTTTGCGAAGAAAAAGGACGATTGAAATACCAGAGAGCCTGGTTTTGCTACCCGAATTTGCGGCACGCCCCTATAACCCCTTTTGTACTAAGTAACCCCCCCCCCCCTCGGGAAAGAAATGACACTGAGAAGAAATGATAACTCTAAATAACCAAGTGAGGCTACAGAAAGCCCCCTCCCTCCTCTTCCCATGTCAAAATATACGGAGCATATACTGGAATATCATTTCAACATCCCGGAATCTAAGAACCAAAGTGGCGCAGCAAATGAGCAACACATAATGGTAATTGAATTGGATTGTTTCCCCCTCCTCTGCCGCCATCAATAATGTCAAGTGACAGATAAATAAATGATGTCAAGGAAAACAAATGGCAAATTAATGGATGATTTCAGAGAATTTAATCCATATCAATTACAACCTTAAAATGTCTTGCCATAGAATATGACGCACAAATGAGTCCTACACTGTTGAAAATTACTCACTGACACCAAATAACCCCATATTATTGGTTATCAATAAATTTGAACATACTCATCAATGGTAAATTCGAATTCTGGTCATGAAATCAATAATAAAACATGTGTAATTTATCACTAAGTGACACACATGAAATGACACCAGAGAGTTCAAAATAAAGGAATTTGAGGGACTAATGACAAAATGCTATAGAACTTGTACTCAAAATAGGTCATGTGAGTCTGAAGACCCCCTGATATATTTGTGTAAAGTACAAGGTCTATTATTTTTTTAGGATGTGGAGCTCGGGTGGACCTACAAATTCTAGTTTTGACAATTTTTTCCATTTAAATTTAATTGCTACAAGTGTATGGGTCTAATTAACTGAATCTTCCAGCACTGGAAGATAATGCTGTAACTTACGAAGTTCTGAGCTGAGAATCGTTAGCACTAGACTTAGCTTTCTCCTCTATAGTTTCAAATAATCATTCAACAGGCCAAATAAAAATCTCTTGACAGGAATATGGAAGAAGAATGTAATATCCATGTACCTGCTCATGATTGATCCCTCCCCTCCCCAGCAAAACTGATATCATAGGCCATCAAACACTTACTTGAATAACCGCCTTGGAGGTATGTAATATCCATGCCTGCTTAAAATCCCTTTAGATCTCCCATGCTCATCTCCCTCAAAGTCATCATTACACTCCTCTTCCGCTATAGCTTCAGCAAGAATCTTTGCATAGTGACCCCAAACAGTTTTGGATGTCAACATGGTAAGCAATGAATCCAAAAATGAAAGCAGATCAGCACATTGTGCCAACTATCACCATAAAAACAAGCTTCAAACAGCAGTATTTCCTTATGAAGTTTTCTTGATCCATACGCCATACATGTAACTTCCACTTCCACTTCCACTTCAGCAAATGTCAAGAGTACTTGATGAATCGTCAATTAACCATGTTGTCAACTTCAACAATCAATTTTCTTCCCAATTTCATGTTTTCATTATCACTTATTGATCGCAATACATCACTGAACCAGCAAACCACATGGATCATAAATTGCTCTGAATGACCTCAACTTGAGTCAATCAATTTTTCCCTATTATTTTCAAAATATTTCATAATTATCACTTTTCAGTTATTGACCACAATAAAAATCACTGATCCAGCACCAACATGATGAGTATTTCATCCTACTTGATTTCATCCATTTCCTAGAGTCCTAGAGTCTTGAAAAGACAACTCATTGTTGAACATAAGTACAAAAGAAACCATGCAGTATCTGACCACGCGATCTTGGTCATACATTTGGTTTACATCTGGTGTCCAAGATGAGATGATTTGAGAACTCTAGCATTTATTAAACCTTCAAGCATTCAAAGTCCAAGACATCATTATTTTTAGATTTACATTATATATTGCTCGCATCAAACAAATAATTACGAGTTGCTCAGCTCCAATCTTAGATCTGACAATTAATCTATTTTTGCACCATGCTCTTTGCTGTTGTTCACGATACCTTTACTTCAGCAAACAAATCATAACAGAAAATATTATTCCAAGGCAAATCATGTTTCCATCTTATCCATCAAAACATTTAAAAGTCTACCAACTTTGCTTCATCAACAAATTTTCCTCCAAAATAGGAGTGCTTCCTTTTGTCAGCATCAAAGATTTGTTTCAAATGCTAAACCAAAGCGGGAATCAAGGTAACACAACAAGTTTTGTGTTCACTATATATCCTGTTAGGCCAATTTTGCTGCAGACACAGTTTGGGATAAATAACGATTCAAACACTGTCCTCACTCCACAAGACACCAGTGACATATATTATATTATCAATAATTCTAAACTTTCAGAAGTACCGCATGGTCTTTCTAGAAACATATTTCACAATTCAACTAAAAGAAAACCTACAACTGATGAAATCTACTTTATGGATCAACGATAACCTATTTTACAATTCGAAAGAGCGCTTTTATTTATAGTTTTTCCAAGAGTTCCTTCACTTTCTTTAAATATGAAAATTTTGACTTCAGTCTCATTTGAAACAAATTCTGTTATAAAAACATGGTGTGAAAACGATTCAGTGTTATTATCCCCTTAAAATGTCAGTACAATTCAATTTCATTGATTGTTACGCTTGGCTTTAGTTGAATAAATTAATGTGTTTATTATCCTCCAATAATATTTCTGCTAAAGACAAATTTATATCTTATTATACCAGTCATGTTTCATCAATAATGATCAATCAAAAATATCAATTTGATGTGTTCACACACCAAAGTAGTCTTGAGATATTCAAATATGAGATGTCAGACATCGGGACCAATACATGAGGATCCAATAGGCTTATTAGTATTAGCCTATACTTCTGAATCTTCAAAACTAAGCTTTTATTGTTTGACTAACTCCAGACCAGCACATTTGCTGTACGGATTTATTGCAAACTTTATTTACAGGTAGGCCATAATCTTTATGACAGCAATGGTTTGAAAAAACAGCAAGTTCCCAGTTGGGAAATGTTGCAAATTGGGAGGGAAATGTGGTCAATTGTGATAGAATTAAAGAAGAGCAGGACATCAAAAGCTATATTTGTCAGGAAATTCTGGACACAGCTGAGCTCACAAAGCCCAAATTCCAACAGTGCTTGTAAATAACAGCATACCTGCATCCCCGGCCTGCATCAATATTAATGTACTACCGTTCCCCTGATGTCCTCTCCCACAGACCCAGCAATGAGCCCAGACAGCACACCTGGGCAAAAGCACACTTTTGATTGCGCTGCAGAGGGTAGTGGACAGCTCTGAGCAAGAACTAATATTAATGTTGAAATGGCCGTAAGTGTCCACACAATCAATGTTATTTTGGCATTGGTACCTTGGCATCAACCAATTCCCCCCCCCCCCCAAAAAAAAAAAATGGAGCTACATTCAGGAGGATGTCTGCCGGTCGCGATCTGCCCGGATTTGATTTTGCCACTGACTTCATGTGTAAAGACGAATTAAAACTAAATATTATGATTATTTCATATTCATTGGACCTAATTACAGACACTTTTGAATCCAATGGAGTTCAATATAGTATTTTTTTTATTTATTTATTTTCAATTATTTTATATTGAACCTAATTTCGCAGCCCTCCGGGGCCCTCTTTTTTTGATTTTGCCACTGACTTCATGTGTAAAGACGAATTAAAACTAAATATTATGATTATTTCATATTCATTGGACCTAATTACAGACACTTTTGAATCCAATGGAGTTCAATATAGTATTTTTTTTATTTATTTAAATTCAATTATTTTATATTGAACCTAATTTCGCAGCCCTCCGGGGCCCTCTTTTTATCATTTATGCAAATGAGATGTCCTTGTTCAAGTTCTGACTTTGGTATATATCGCAAGATTCCTCTTGGAGTTTCCTTGATTTGTGTGAACACAACAAATGTCACACAAGAGACTAATCAATGCAATTACACAATCAATTTTTAATGTGCTTGTATGGTCACAGTGCGTTAAAATTTATTAGTGTTTAATCAGTAACAAATTAATAAGTTGCAGTGTTTGGGTCTTGGCAAAAAGGTTAATACAAGAAAAACAAATGGTTATTACAAAGTGAATAGTAAGGTTATAAGCTACTAGGGTACCATCAACAACAATTAACAAACAAACTAAAAAATAGCCAACCCTTTCATTTAACTTCAGTATCACTAAAGAAATTAGTGATTGTAAAACTAAAAATGATCAAAGAATATACGGTATACATGTACAAATGGGCTATACAATGAAAAGGAGATGACATGGGCAGCTGGACTAGAGACTCAACGCAAATTTTAAAATGTTAAACTAACTTTTGTGGTAACTATCATCTAACATTCATCTCATCAACCCATCTATTTACATATCATGGATACAACTCCAGGATGCAACTATTATTCATCAATATCAATCAATCCAACTTCTTTTGAATGAACTTTTACCTGTTCACACCAACAGAGGGCAGTATGCATGATTTTGGTTAACTGAGGTATAACACAACAGGGAAATTTATTTTAGCATGTAATTTGTAAACCATGCTAAAACATACTACCCACAGAAATTTATTGTTTTTGGTGTTATTAACCCCCGGGGGCAGTGTTCGAAATAGGATATTTTCACCACATGCATATGTGCATGTAACATCAAAAAGTTACCTGCACAATATAATTTCTGGATGCACATAACAATGTCCCTGGAAACGATGTCGGTGGATCGACCAACACATTTTACACTAGTGCAAATTCCGCGGGAAATTCAGAAGCAACATCCACGATGTCCTCTTTTTCACCTTGGGAAACTGCCGAACCTTTCTTCATAAACAAAACAGTGTACATTGCGTCTGGGATTTAGTTTTTCCCTTTGCCTTCGCTTCGACCCGGGTTTCGGTGGCATATTTTGGCTTGTGTTTGTTTTGTTCCCGGTTTTGGATTAATTGACAAATTTATTTTTGTGAGTGAAAATGTCAACAAGCTAACCTCATAACATTGTTTGTGAAAATATGAAAACCAGCCGGTCATTACATATATTGGTATATATCGACGCAAGGACGAAAATACTAGCAGAAGCACGTGGTAACAAGACATAAGCAATTGCTCAATTGCGACACCCCTCTAGGGCAGTAATGAATGATATGACGTCACATCCAGTTAAAAGGGAATTCCCAAGTACACACAGCGATACTCCATAGCAAATACGAATTTAATGCAGTTTGTAGTTGTATTTTCTTGCGATTTTTTAATCTTAAAATTGATATTTGAAATAAATAATTTATTTATCTTCAGACATGTATTCTAATTTCT
>JXSR01S074680.1:62279-73316 GCA_000969725.1 Ophiothrix spiculata | reverse complement strand
CCAATCAACTCTTGTGACATGTTGATATTATGTAAATTTTGTAATTCTATTGTTCTTTGTCTTGTCATGTGACAAGTCATTACTGGGGTATTGTGTATATTTTTGTTCCAGCTCATATTGCTATGTGCTTCTGATGAGTGATGCCCTTGGGCCTTACGAAACAAATTTGTAAAGCTATGTAGTTATATCGAAGAAATCCAATTTTGTACTTATTTATTTATAAAGATGTTAAATTCGACAAAAACTCTTCTCATTGAGTCCACAAATGAAACAAAATAACAAAATATTAACTTGCAATTGGATCATTCTTAGTGTGGAATATGAATTAAAATAGACGAAGACTAGCATTTCCTTACAAGAGTCGTTCCAAGTGTCTCCAGTGCATATGACGAAATAATATTAAAAAAGGTTTAACTAAAATCTACGTTCCATAATGAACTCGAAGATATAGTGATAACATCTGTTTGAAGTGTATTACAGGTATTCATTTAAACTAATTCCTATATGGAAAAGAATCTGACATTGCTATCTCTGAATAAATACTTATATTTATTTCAATACTGTAGCCAGTCAGCTAGCGAGCTATGTCATACATATGCTATTATACCTTTTCGTTGATTCGTCATTATTTTATCCTTTTGCCGTTTACACTATACGTTTGTTTTACCTGTACATTTGAACCCTGTGATGAATTGTACAGTTTAAATTTATTGGATTGAAGTATCAAGGGTTAACCACAAAAAAGTCGTATCTACGTTCAGTTCAAGGTCAAAAGATTATGAAGGCCTGATATGAATGATTTACTAAATCATTCATCTTGTTGATAAATCCTTTTATTTCAAAATGAATGATTGAATTATACCATAAGTCTCGACATCTTTGATTTTGGAATTTTACGCAGATTCGAATGCGACCTTGCTGCGCTTAACCCTCGATACTAAATGGCAAGATTATTGATTTGTTTAAATCATGTACCAAACGTACAGATATCTGTGGTGTTTTATAAAAATAGTCTTCTCTTCTTTTTTTCTTATTTATTTCTTCCTTTGTGTTAAAAATCATTTTCAAAGGGCGCCATACCAAATTAGAAAAAAAACTACGGTGTTTTTTCGCGCGAAAATAAATTAACAAAATGTGCAGAAGGATTCAAAATTAGCTGTGTATACAATACTAGTATATCAAAGCATATTTCCGAGATCATCTTTTCCAAATTCAATAATCTCTACAAATATGTTCGTAATTGCAAAAAGATAAGTAATATAAGATGTCTTCAAAGGTCACTCGCTTGTCACTGGCACGCATTCAGTTTGCACCCATCAGAGCGATCTTTTTAAACACCGATCCTACATATCAGTTGAACACTAGACATGGTTATGAAGAGTGTACTCGGAAATCAGACCCGTTGCATCTGAATTATGTGTACAACGTGACGTTGTTAGAGTAGTGTTAACCTGTCAACATCACTTCTTCTCACTGATGAAGATGAGACGGGATGGTGCAGTCGGCCAAGATACTTAGAGCAGCGGCATTTCTATTTTGAAAACACGGAGGAATGCAACTTGTTATCGCACATACCCGCTAGGGTTGCGTTGTACTCACTCACGCTTTGGAATAAGGTTTACAACATATTCTTTCGGATACGGGAATAATAGTTAACGTAGAATTATCACGTTTATATGGAAACATTGTGGAATACATTGAAAAAGTTTGGAATCGTTACATTATTTTATTTTATATAAGAGTGAATGGAAATTGGTCACCGTGTAATACGTGTGGATAATTTTACACACATCTTCAAAAATCGAGTGATACGGTATGATTATTTAATTGAATACGTAGAGGAATACAACTTAATAAACTTGAATTCGTACTTTACACTCTATTGCAAGAGTTAAAGTGATGTGATTTGCCATTGAGAAGTACATGTAAGGGATTATCTTTTGCTGAAGAATATAAAAAAAAAAATCATGTTTGACCATCCAATGCATAGACAGGTAAGTGGATATTTCGAAGATTTTGTACTTAATGATGTAATGTGCAGATTTATGTTGAAAAATAATAAGCCCTTGTCTTAACAGGGGGAGGGGAGTAACCACCCCCATTAACGGATGATTCCCTGTCGCCTAAGAAAACGACCTAAGTTGTAAGTTCATCCTTTGCGAATGAAAATTGTAGGTTCCATCTTCAGGCCGAAGAGGGTTAGGGTCTCGTCAAAGTCGGAAGATAAGGGGGTGGTTGCCACCTTGGAATATTTTAAGTCGCCATTTTGATAAATATCTGCATGGTATGGACCTAAAACTTCTAGAACATCGTTAATAGAAACATAATTTATCTTCTTTGTAAAATTCCGATATTTAGAACTTTTACATCAAAATCGTAACTTGTTTTGCCCTTGTTGGCAAAGATCGTGATTTCCAGACTCATAAGTACTTATGACGTCATAATTACGTAACATCTTGGCCGATTTACATGATTTTGGTATCAATAGAAAGAGGAGACCCTACCTTATTTTAAGGTACCAAAACACCTAACTTTTGGCAGTTATATTTGAATTTCATAGGCAGTCGTTCCCTTCTGGATAACAAACGTTACAAAATTACCTTGGTAAGAAAAGGGTTAAATTATACGTCGTTTAATAGTGTCTTGTCATCATTATACATGTAATTCATAAGAAGAATAATCGATATAATATCAAATCATCAAAATAATATCAAACTTTAGACAAACAAAAAATACAATGTCTCAAGCTTCCTTGTACTTTTACAGGAAAAGTTAAGTGATTTAAGTGATGAACCCTTACATTTTGCCGATTTATATTTAGGGAAGACTCGATATGTTTTAGATCATCATCCAAATCGTTTATGGGACTGAAATATGAGCTCTTTATCTACACAGACAAAAACAAAATGCCACCTATTTGTGCTACATGTTTTGACCCTCGTTCACCTTTTTTAACATCAAACGTTCATATGTATCAATTTTTATTAATGAAAGCCATTTCATGTTGAAATCTTTTCTCCTCTACTCTGGCTTTCCTTTCAATGAAATGTAATGAACTATAATAAATCTTTTTATGTAAATAATCATTATTAAAAATCAAAATTATTAAATTTTGTCCAAGATGTCACTTAAATCATCTTTTTCAGTCCCGACAATGTAAGTTTTAACATGTAACAAAACATTTAAAACCCGATTATAAATGTCTTCATAATAAATATAATCTGTTTGATTTAACCAAACACTTTGGTTTTATTCTCATACAGAAAATAAACCATTTGTCTAATTTGTATCCAAAGACAGACTATTTTTTAAAGAAAAAAGTACATATTTTAAAGACGATCTAATTATTCATAAGAAGTTAATTATATCAACCTGTGTTTGGCTCACTTGTCAGATAGAAAGCTATTATCACCTGCTAATGGAATATATAGGTTGATACAGCGATCTCTGGTTGCTGTTATTAAAGTGAAATATCTCACTTTGAAAGCAAAGTAAGGAGTCCAGTATATATTTCCGTAAACAACTTTATGTCCTAGTTTTGGTAAATAAGAATTGCTTAAAGATGCATGATTTGTTTACTTAACACAACCTTAAGCTATGTTGCATAGTAGAGGAGGTTTTCACAATATCCCACGATGCAATGCAACATTGTACAATATACCTGCAAATCCTATTCAACTCCTATACTTCTGTACAGGTTTCTGACGTTTTTGAGGACTGGTGTCAGCAATGTGGGTAAACACTGGGCTATTGTGAAAGGAAACGCATCCCTGGAAATATATGAATGAGTACTATTCAATGGAATTCTCAAATTCCTAAGAGCCCCTTGTCCAGAAAACCATTATTGCCTTTTATATCTAAGTGTATCATAATTATGCATTGTGGGATATTCTGAAAACCTCCTCTGGTTGCATAGGAAGAAAGATTACGTTGCGTATTCATCAGGAAAATGGAGGGATCTTTAATATTATGTGTCTTTGGAATCCATTGAGTTTGAGAAAAGCAACATTTCCGTTAGACTTAACGAGAGTGATATGTTTTGTTGCCAGCTTAATCTAATCTATCTGATATAACCCCCAACAAGTCCTTAATATTTTTGATATATCTGTAATAGAATTAATAAAACACTAAAGCATCTATTTTTGATGAAGTTTCTATAATTTTCTTATGAATATATATTCTTTGACATATTGCTATTTTTCTAAACATTTGTTTTAATTTATTTGCTTCTTTCAAGCGTGCACAAATGTCATATTTTACCCTTTAAATGCCAAACGTTTACAAAAAACGTTTATTATACCATTATGTTGTAAGTTACTACAACATTTCGTCGAAAATATATCAGAAATTAAAATAGAGTTCGGCAATTTGTTTTCATTGGAACACTTCCTGTCGTCTATTAGATTTGTAAAACCTACGGGAATTGATTCAATCTAAATGCACCTTTAGAGACTACGTTTACAATCTGGCTATAAATATTTAACTGAAATGTCTCCCGTTAAAGCGCATTTACGACTAGGTCGATAAACAGATATAAAGAGGTTACGATTGTTTAAATATCGTATTTTGTTCATTTTAAGTAATTCATAGATGGTTTGAAAACTGGTATTGTAATCGATTAAGTCAATGTTTAACACTGAACCTTAATTAACAATCATATTTTCCAAAAGTGTGTGTACTAATAGCTCCTCTACTAGAAATTCACAGTCTTTGCCATTATTTTGTTCGTCTGTATATTTCCCAAGGTTTCTCTGCACATATCCCAAATTTGCTACATGTGTGTCCAAGTTAACACTGATACAGCATCTAAAACTAGTATACGAAATGCATGTACTTTTAATTTCTTGGGAAATTATTTTCAAACATAGAGATATCCAATTCGACAAAAACAAAATTCTCATTGAGTCCACAAATGAAACAAAATAACAAAATATTAACTTGCAATTAGATATCTTTTTAGTTTGGAATATGAATTAAAGTAGACAAAGACTAGCATTTCTTTGCTAAAGTCGTTCCAAATGTCTCCAGTGCAAATGACGAAATAATATTAAAACGGGCTTAACTAAAATCTACGTACCATCATTATTGATCGTGAACTCGAAGATATAGCGATAACAGCTGTTTGAAGTGTAGTACAGGTTTTCATTTAAATTGATTCCTATATGGAAAAGAATCTGACATTGCTATCTTTGAATAAATACTTCAATTTATTTCAATACAGAAGCCAGTCAACTAGCGAGCTATGTCATACATCTGTTATTTATAGCTTTTCGTTGATTCCTCATATTTTATCCTTTTGCCGTTTACACTATACGTTTGTTTTACCTATACATTTGAACCCTGTGATGAATTGTACAGTTTGGCCATTTAAATCTATTAGATTGAACAATCAAGGGTAAACTACAACAAAGTCGTATCTGCGTTAAGTTCAAGGTCAAAAGATTATGAAGGCCTGATATGAATGATCTTCATATCATATTGTTTATAAATACTTTTATTTCAAAATGAATGACTGAATTAGACCATAATGAAAACAATATAGTTTTGAATTCTTTGATCTTTGAATTTTACGCAGACTCGGATGCGACCTTTTTGTGCTCAACCCTAAATAATAAATGGCAAGATTATTGATTTTGTTGAACCATGTACCAAAGGTACAGATTTCTGTTATGTTTTATAAAAAATATTTTTATCTTGTTTTTTTCTTCTGATATTTTCTTCCTTTGTGTTAAAAATCATTTTTAAAGGGGGCCATTGCAAATAAGAAAATAAACTACTGTCTTTTTTAGCGAGAAAATAAATTAAAACAATGCGCCACGGGATTCAAAATTAGCCGTGTATACAATATATCAAAGCATATTTCCGAGATCATCTTTTCCAAATTCAATAATCTCTACAAATATGTTCGTAATTGCAAAAAGATAAGTAATATAAGATGTCCACAAAGGTCACTCACTAGTCACTGACACGCATTTAGTTTGCACCCATCAGAACGATATTTTTAAACACCGACCCTACATATCAGTTGAACACTAGACATGGTTATGAATAGTGTACTCGGAAATCAAACCCGTTGCATCCGAATTATGTGTACAACGTGACGTTTTTAGAGTAGTGTTAACCTGTCAACATCATTTCTCATCAATGATAAAGATTGGACGGGATGGTGTAGTCAGCCAACATAGCTAGAGTAGCGACATTCTTAGTTTGAAAACACGGAGTAATACAATTTACTGTCGTATTAACCTCTAGGTTTGTGTTGTGTATTCATTTGGTGCATACTTTGGAATAAGATTAACAACATTTTACTTTCGATACTGGAATATATGTAAATCTTGACTTATGACATTTTTGCGCTGGTTACATTGTGGAATACATTTAACAGAGTTGTTACATTTTTTGGAATGGATTGAATATTGGTAATCTCAAATTGGAATGGTAACATTTTGACAATAAGACAATGAGATACACTTGAATACATACATTTCATTCTACGACACACTATGACGGGATTGAGTTGTCCATTGTGAAGTAAATGTATGGGATTATCGTAAGGACTTGATAAGGGTTTGACAATACATCATGTTTGATCATCCGATGCATAGAAAGGTAAGTCGATATTTTGAAGGTTTTTGTAAGTAAATGATGAAAATATTTATTTTGAGCAGTGGTGTATGTTGAAATATTTTTCCATTTTTATTATAAATATTTTATTCAAATGTACAAGACTTATTCAAATTCATTCAACAACAACAACAACAAAAACAAAAACTTAAGAGTATGTCTGATGTTTAAGTTATGCCAATTTGACTTACAGAGTAGGTTACTGAATTCAATTGCCATATGAAACACGATATTTCTATAGTATTTGTGCTTACAATGTTTTGCAGGGGGTCATTTTAAACCGTGAACTTGGGCCATTGTTGCATTTAAATGTGCTTAATGTATTGAAATCTATGTTATAAGGTGGTTGGATCCATCTGGACCTAATATTTTATGCAGTATTATATCTGTGCTTATGCTCTACTTGTCTTAGCCAAATGTCATTGAAAAAATTCAGTAGGAAAACAGTATTTTCATATATTTTCTTGAATACGTATTTGCAACTGCCATTTTGAAATACTACCGATTTTCAGTTTTTCATGTTTTCTGAGCAAAATGGGCAGAACCTACCATTAATATCAATGGCCTGACAATTTCAAGAGGGCCTGACTAATTTGCAATATATCATTCTTTGATGGTGGTGTGACTATCTTGTGTTTTCTGAATCCTAAATTTGTACCTCAGATCTAGATTTACCAGATAAAAAATCAAAATAGGAAAGGAGGTTGTTAAAGTTACCATAATCTAAACTAAAAAATAACCAAGACCTTTACCAGAGGGCGCTGTTCATAAGATGAAAAAAATGTCTCACTTGTAATCCATGGTTTGATGGCTTTGTCTAATAAATTTCTTTTTATATTACTCACATGTTTTTAGTCAATTAACAGTCTCAATAACACGTGTAGTTTATGGCCATGTATAATATATGTTTGCCTACAATAAGTTTATTTACGTGTCATGCCGAAATCTCTCGTAGGTTATCCTTTATCAAATTAGAGTAATTCATGGATTATGACCTTAAAGCATCGGATGTATAATGTTTTAAAAATCCTTATAAAACAATTCAATGTTGTCTAAGTTCTCATTCTCCAATAAAGTGTGCAACTTTGACGTTTTGGTGTCGCTCATGTTCATGTTGCTTGTTTTTAAAGGGACTAGCCTAGATTCCACTTAGAATTAAGAACTAATGAAAATGCTCCAAATAAAGCTTAAAGGTGAATTAAAATGTTCAAAAAAGTACAAGTATTTACACAGAAATGGCTCAAATTGAGGAATAACTAATTTGCAATATATCATTTTTTGATGGTGGTGTGACTATCTTGTGTTTTCTGAATCCTAAATTTGTACCTCAGATCTGGATTTACCAGATACAAAAATCAAACAATGCTCTTAGAGATAATTACATGCATATTAAAGGAGAAATAATTTCATCAAAAATAATTTGTTTACCCATCATATGTGTAGAAACAAAATCTTTGTAAATGTTGAAACTAGAAACACTGTTTTCACATCTTTTTTTGTCGCCGGCGACAAAAAATCAAGCAGGTAAAGAATTGCAATTTTCTCTAATATTCATTAAAATTATGGAATACTACCTGTAGGTTTTATTATCATTAACATGTTCTACCGATTCATACATGTAGGTAAAAAATTAGTGTAAAGAATATAGACCAGTTCCTTTAACGAATAGGGAATACAATGGTTAAAAAAATCAAGTATTTTTAAACATCTCCCATGCACTGTTTCTTCTTAAAAAACCATAAGAGTTTATGGTTTTGTATGTTTTCATGAGTTATTAGTAGTCGAAATTTTAACATTTCTCTAACCAAGGTTGCACGCTTTATCGGAGAATGAGCCTGTAATCCTATTCGTGCTGCCCAAAATATTCTACATGTATTTCAGATAGAAAAATCATGCCGTTGTGTTTAATACATAAAAAGCAACATTTATCAAACCTTTTTTATTCAACTCATATTTAGAAGAAACAAATGCAAACTAGTAAATGTCAAAGACGAGCTAATTATTCTTACCCTGTCAGAAAGTAATTTGTATCAACCTGTTTTCTCGCACACGTGTCAGGCACAAAAACCTATTACCACTTGCTAATGAAATTATATAGGTTGATAAATGGATTTCTGTTGGCTATTACTAAACGTGATTTATCACACTTCATAGAGGAAAAGAAAAGACTAGTATATATTTCAGTAAACCCACCTATGTCCTAGTTTTGGTAAATAAGAATTGCTTTAAGATGTTATGATTTGTTTACCTTACTCTGCCTTAAGCTATATTGGAAAGAAGATAAGGTGGCTTATTCGTTAAGAAAATGGAAGGATCTTGTAACATTTATTTGGAACCAAAGAAGTGTTTTAAAGATGACATTTTCATTTGTTTTGACAACAGCGTTATGAATTAAATTTGAACAAAGACGCTGATGTCACTGCTTGTGCAACTCACGTGGGTACACCAATATGACCATACGAGGAAGTAAATTAGTCCGTATTTTTTGAATGATAAATACATGCCGAACCTTTCTAAATAATCAAATGAACTTATATTTCAATATTTGTCCATGTGGTAGTAACTAAATTAGCCAAAAATAATACCACAATAATTAACAATTTACATAAAAAACAATATTAGTGCGTAGTGATTTGGTCTTAATCAATACTAGTTTCTTACACGAGACAAAACACAAGTTCGCAATGTTGTAGAAAACAAGGGATATGCTATGGATTTCGTTATAGAGTTTTATTTATTGTTGCATACTTAAAGATTTATAGAGTAAAGTCTGGTAAACCAGTCGATGGAAAATTCCTTTTCGAGGATGTAGGCAATAAAAAAACAATGACATTATAGAAAAGTTAGGTGAAGGAGAGAAAAAAAAAAACGCAAAAGAAAAAGCAGAGATAAATAGGCACTCCACTTGTGAGATCAATCCTTTTTGTTGCTTAGTAGTTTATAAAAGTTACATGGACAAATATTGGGTGTACCTATTAAGTCTTTCTCATTGCTTGTACTCCTCCAATCTCGAGTCCTGGGAATGGCGCAGAGTACTTCCTGCATATTGTGATTGTTAAAATGCGAATAGACGACGTAATTTTTTAGATCGTCATGGTCGTGTCTAAAATCTATTTGAAGCAAAAATATATATTTATTTATATAAACATAGTACTTATCATATGAGTGTAGTGTCTGATAATGAAATCACTTACAAGCAAATACTTTGAACAGTATACCATGACAATTGTGTGATGTTTTAATGTTGATAAAAATAAAAAAGCGTCACCAAAGCGTGTATATAGTTAGTAATAACAATTATTATATATCAATTGTGATGAAACTGCAAGGTCAAATGATTTTACAGTTATTTGTAATATCCTTTTCCCCAATAGACTCATGTTATCATACGAAGGCCCCAAAAGTCCGTCAACATTCTATGAGAATCATAACTTTCAAAATTAAATCCCTGAAGTCATTTACAAAAACTACTGCTAGGAGAATTGCAAGGTTAAGTGAGGCTCAAGTATGTTTATTATCAGGACATTGACTTTAGTTGGGCTATATTTTACTAGAGGACCTTTTGAGGCACATTATTTTACTTAATAGTATATGTAAACTCAATTCTTAATGTCAGTGTGTAGTCAAAGAAATGTATTCAACTTTTGTCTATTTATCAAATTAAGAAACAAAATCAACAGCAGTATAAACACAGGTAGCAAGTTTTAATACAATGATATGTATTTATACCAATTTGCGATAATATTTTATTTAACTGTATAAACGTATTTTACTATATGACGTTTGAAATGTTCACTAAAAATTGTCAATTATATCTATTAGGGAATAACTATAATGAACGTGTTTCGTTCAAAGTAAATTACCTAAAGTGTGTTAAGAATATTTCATGAGATTGCAGTACCGAAACTTAAGCGTTCCCGACAGTGAATGGAGAGTCGATATAAAACCAAACAATAAAGACGATACTTCAACCAGGTTGTTACGGCGCCTCATACTTTTCCTTCATTCAATCATAATCATAATTGTTAACCAGTTCCTGCAGCCATTTTGCGGATATTAAAATACGAGAATGGCATGGTCAGTTGGGGTTCTTTTTACACTGGCGGTCAAAAGTGTTTGCGCACCCTTAAATAAGGGCAAAAACCTAATTATTATCAAACAACCAAGAATCTAAAAAAAAAATCATGTTTTTGAAGGTGCCATATGTATTTAATATAAATAATCCATGTTTCCTCTGATATTCGATCTTCCATAACCATAACAATTTTCTGGACCATATACAAATACACCACACGCATTTTTCGAAATGTACCTAATTTGTAGTTTATTATTTAATGTTCGTTATCACCGTGTAAAAATAGGTTTTCAGTTTTCCAACAAATGTACAATAATGTATTTAAACTCCGTTTCTGA
>JXSR01S074680.1:28609-39861 GCA_000969725.1 Ophiothrix spiculata | reverse complement strand
ATTTACAAAAATCAGGTTAAGCCACTGAATATAATATTAAATGTAGAATCGTTTTAAAACTAAAATTTTAATCCAAAGCCGAAATTCATTATCCCAAATCTGGATGTAAACAAAGTTATTTTCAAATTTCAACTCATAGTTTAGGAGTAATGCAAGGTAAGTTTTGGCCGCAAATTTTTTTAACAGCTTCAATATTTTGGATGTATTGGAGATGTGGAGTTGGTCCCAAGATATCTGTATAGACATGATTATCATTCATGAATATGATAATACATTTTGTCACGTGACTGGTGTATCTAGAGACCTTTTAGGTCTATATCCACTTGTTTTCTCTCTTTCAGCTTGGTAAATTCTGTGAAATTTAGACGATTTCCAAGGAAAACTATTAAGTAAATAGGCTTACTTAAGACACTATTTTGTCTTGGGATTTTATAAAAAGCGTCCCGTTTTAAATGACCTATCATTGCCTTGACCGCCCAGAATTCATCTCACCTTCAACAACACTTTTGTTTCAGATGGAAGACAAATAAAGAGCATGTTGTTGGTCTTATTGCTCAAACCCTGGAAAGCACTGAAATTTGAATAGAAAAATCAACATGTAGAGGTCATAGTTGCAAGTCCAGCGTGAGTAGGGACGTGATTTTGACGCGAAAATCATGTTGATCATATTCATATCACGGAAGTCGCCTCAAGACGTTTGAAAGTGCAACGAATTGTCGTCTGCCTACCTGGGAAACAACTTTCCTGGTCTTCAAGCATCCGTCGAGCTCTCAAAGTTTGATAACCTGCAAATTTCCGAAAGTTTTGTTTTGCTGTTTCTTTTAATTGTTTGCACACTTTGATGTATTATTTTTCCAATCTGATCGCAGGCGCTTCCTCAGCTTATATATTTTGACACCACTGTTGGTCATGTTTTTTGAGGTGGGGGCCATTTGCGTTACATCTCACTCACTTCATCCAAACCAAACACCTTCCTGGTAATAGTTGATTAGAGTTGATAAATACTTTTATTTTGCTATTATTTTTAATTTATTTTATAGACTATTACATTATCTTCAAAATCGTACCAAAATCATGACATTTCATACAATTATTGAAAAGTTATGACAGAATTTGATGCACAGTGTACCTGCCTGCATGTCTCATCCACACCGACCGCATTTATGCCTGTTTTCATCTCTAGCTAAATTAGCTTATTAACTTTAACTAGTTATTAGCGTTAATGATCATCTTTATTCGGGTAAATTCCAACTTGTTTTTGATCAACAATAACTAGCCTTTAAAATCATATCAGATTCATGACACTTCAATGGATTATTAAGAAGATATGACAGAAAAATTGATGCACTATTTTACGATGCCTCAACCGCACCCGCTTCAACCACATCCGTCATTTTAATTTCGGGTGCTTCGTTTTGCGATTTAGCTCTTTTTGAACAGGTACTTTACAAACATTTATGTGAATTTGGTTCTTTTGCTCACATGAAAGGCATTTGTTCAATTTTGCAAAACTATGAAGGGTAATGACATGAATATATAGTATAAATGTTTCAGTTTTCTGTGATTGTATGAACATTTTGTAAGCATTTGTGCTATCTATAGGTCGATTCAAGAGCATGCCTTTTGGGCAAACAAATGCATACGTATGTTACGTATTGAGAACTTTTCTTAATCCAACTCTATACAATTCGCTAGTCCAATTTAATGCTAATTAGCAATGTTGTAAACTATCTTACATCACGCATGAAATTGAAACTTTGTTCAATAGAAATCCCAACCAAGCGTCTTTTATTTCAAGTTTACTCACTTCTACATATGTGTCCCGTCATATCTAAAGGTACCTTAATACCGGCATAGTAAATTACGAGACACGGGCCATTGAAGCTGAGCATATACAAAAATCACGTCCAAGGTCGAATTTCTAATTTCATCAGAAATGTTACCTTTGAAGTGTATTCTATCATATTAATCAGGTTTCAACATCCAAAACATAAGACAAATGTTTTAAAAATCGATATAAAAATCCTTTCCCCATAAAGTCTTACTTAATACAAAAACTTCAAACTCGATTTTCTCAGAACTGTACTTTTCCGAATCAGCCCGATGCCTTTTTTCCAATTTGGATGTAACTTTGCAACCGAACGTCCAATAACCAAAAGTAAGGTGTCATTTCAAAGCTTAATATCTCAGCTTTTAGATGAGACCAAAAAATCCATTTTGATTTTGCCGACCTTAAGGTACCTTTTGATATGACGGGTCACATATTAGCGCACTACACTAAATTAGTTTCGTGTTTTAAATTAATGTTTTATCTTCTCCCAATATACTCGCAGGCTATTATGATCATCGTACGGTTCATTTGTTCAAGTACGTTAGAGTTACGTCCATTGCCGCGCCAACGTAAGCCTGAGAAAATAGGCGTACATTGGGCTCCAAAGTGTTTGGGCCGCTCCTTACGTTGACGTGCGATAAAGTCCCTTAATTATCAAAGTGGATGGATGCCCGGTGTAATCTTAGCTATGGTTACAGGGCGAGATAAGATAAAGTTTTTTCATAGGTGCACCAATAATGCAAATAAGGAGTTTTGCTTGATATCATAGAATCGATTGCTCAAAGACGTTGGAAAACATAACTTTGTATGGACAGTTTTGCAACAAGAACATGTTGGGATCATTTTGAACAAAATCGTGACCCCTGGAATGACCTTATGTGTTTTTTGATATAACTCAAAAACATGTCATCAGAGATTTTTCAAAGTCCCGGGGGGCACTCAAATATGAATTGACGTACCTGCTCCTACCGGCTTTCGAAATGTAGGGGCAATAGGTGAGAAAAACATTGAAAAATAGGGGGTCATTCGGTGTAGAGGGTAAAAAAACTGGATCATTTCGAGCGATTTGTTGGCAAGAGCGAAAAACAGGGTCATTCGGTGTAAGTTTTTGAATAAAATAAGGCTAATTTTCGTAAAATTTTTCGAAATAATCGACAAATTTTCGTAAAATTTTCGAAAAAATCGACAAATTTAGCGAAAAAAGGGGGTCATTCGGTGTAGGTTCTCGAAAAATCAGGGCAATGGATGAGAGTCACCATAAAAAAGGTTGACTTTCAAAATAATAGGGGGTCATTGGGTGACAGCTCAGTGAAAAGGGGATCATTGGGTGAGAGCGGAGCAAAAAAGGGGGTCTATCGATGACGCGTGCCAACATATGGGAGTGCCCCCCCCCCCCCGGGGGGTCAAAGTAGGTTTTTTCTGTTTCCTTATGATGAGAGCAACATGTTCGAATGGTTTTTAAACAAAAATTGACCACATTTTAAAATAACCTTTTCCAATCCTATTGATTTTGTGTCCTTAGTGATGTTACCTATAATGGTCCATAAAACCCATCTATATAAATACATTTGTCATGTTTGTAGGACACATTAAAATAACTTCCCGTTTTACCCCAAATATGGGGTTTGCTCCCTAGCTATATGTATATGCTGTTTAGTTTACTGCTTCTTTTACTTTGGTGAATTCTCTTCATGCAGTACCTCCGATTGTTTTGTACCGTTTCTTTCCTATTGATTGTTTTTTTTTTGAATGGCCCGGACAAGAGGAAGTCGGTTCCATTTAACATAAGGCTACAGTTATTTTTCAAGAGCAAGACGACGGTTTGTCATGTTTACGGCAAGTTTTTGCCTATTTACACATATCAGAATATAACAATTTTTGGTGTACGTAAGGAATATAGTTTTAGTTCATACATGAATCGTTACTTGTAATTTAACGTCCACAATCAAGTTCAAAATGGCGTCAACAGGCTACCTCAAAAAGGTAAACATATTTTATCACATATAGCAACATTTCAACCACTTAAACATGACCCGATTTCGTTGATATTTTGGTGGGTTGAACTACGGGGAGTAATAATGGAAATTTATACATGATATACGTGTGTCTTTCAAAATTTACTATTAAATAGTCGGCTGAACAATGAATGTCGGGACTAAAGCATGTTTCTATACACTGATATATTCCTTCGCTGAAAATTGCATGAAACGTCACCTAATGTTTCATTTTAGCAAAATTCATTATTCTGACGAAAGAGACTTCTTATCTTCCTCCGTAACCTTACGTTCCATTTAAAAAACATACATAACGGACAACCCGTATGGATAATGTACGAACAACAATGTATAAACCAAAACAATAGTGGGAATAAGTACGTTTAATAGGCGTATGATTTGCTCTATACGTTGATGTGTGACAGATCCTTAACAGAGCCCTTAACGACTTTTGAACCCTCATTTAGGCAAGGAATGTCACATTTGCCGATTTTCATATTTAGACATTTAAACCCCTAACATCAATCAAATAGGCGGGCAAATGGGATAGTATAAGTCTTCCAATAACGTGTGCTGTGCTGTCTAGCCCCAAGTAGTTTGACTAGAGCAGGATTAGAGCATACGTTGCTTCTGCTTTTCCTTCTTTTTGATTTCCAATCTGTAATTCTTTGGGTATACACAATGTAACTGCTGTTATCCGAACAATAGGAGTGAGTGAGCCCCTTTTTGCGACTGGTGGATCTATTGGACCCGGGGGACCGCTCGTATTATACTAAAGGGGTACTCATGCTCGTCAGAGCACGTCGAAATTGAACCCTTAATGGCGTAATTGTTGAGCAAAAAATACATCCCTAAATGGAGCAAGATGTTGTAAATCACCGACCAAAACAAAAAAATGCGTAATGGTGTACGATTGTAATACCTTTTTCTTACAAATTAGGTATTAAAATGTATTGAGTCATGCTTATTTTCTCTTGCTTTTATACATTTTATGCAAACCTGTACAGTACGATACTCAACTGAGTGACATAAAGTGGAAAATAATCCTTAGTGGCAGAGGTATGATAAATTGTGCGAACTACCCCTTTTCCCAAAAAACTTGACGCCACTGGTGGGTCAAAATCAGACTATTTTACGCCATTTTTTATGATGAGCACGATTAGGCCTACCAATTACCATTCAGAGCGGTCCCCGGGCTATTGGTTATAAGAAATGATAACTTGATAATCAAACGTAAAATAGAATAAAATAGAGAAAAATAAAATAGTTTTCAATAGATTTTCTATTTAACACGTCAGGAGGTATGACCTAAAAATGCCAGTGACCTGGTTATGAACTTAATTAAATGTCATAATTATGGTTACTATCCACATGATATAAAATAGAGTAAAATAAAATAGTTTTCAATAGATTTTCTATTTAACACGTCAGGAGGGTATGACCTAAAAATGCCGGTGACCTGGCTATGAACTTAATTAAATGTCATAATTATGGTTACTATCCACATGATATAAAATATTTACACATTGCAACATAAGTCAACAAATCTGTTTACCAACTCAGGTGTGACGATTGAACTTTTGATTAATGAATAGTTATGATTTTGACGTCACAAAAGTAAACCTTATAGATAATACCTAACTTAGTCATTCCTTTGAAATTTGATTGACCTTTATTTTATAGAGAACATTTTAGTGAGTTATACCTGTCTGCGAGATGAGAGTTACAACTCAATCTTTTTAACGATTGGTGACTGAAATCAATCTAAAAATATTGGAAAAATGTTTTTTGATTGATCTTAAATTGACTCTATCTGTTGTATTAGATTTTAATTCACCATTAACTCAAGTATTCTCCTAATGTGCTGCATATGGTCAAATCGAGATTTATGATAAAAACTTTCAATCCTTTTTGCCAATCAGACAGGATTTGTCCCTAATAATATAGAGATTGAAATCGATGAAAATTAATCCTTTCGATAGAATATTAAATCGGTAAGGTTTGTTCCAACATACGAGAATCATTTTAAAAATGGGAAAAAATGAAAATCACCCCAAAAAGAAACCTTTTCGATTGAACATTCAATCGGGCAATTTTAACGAGAATGAAAATATGTTTTACGTGCATTCTGCTTGGCCGGATCCAAGACTTACGAAATGGTTGGAAATATGACATTTTTTGTGCAAAGTCATTATTCTTGATTTTGTTAGACCCAAAACAAAATAACAAATTTAGTATTTCTCAAAAACTGACATTACAGGAAAGACGTCACCAATTGTCAATTTCTCCGATAATCATGATAATTCACAATTCTCGAGTTATTGAGCATAATTTCCGGATCATCCGGGTCGGCCATTCAACAGACTAGCTAACACACCACATTACTCATTTTGAAACTCGCCATATAATTAAAACAACTCAATCTAATTAGCCTTCGCCTAATGAACATTTTAGTACGGGCCTTTTACAAAATACAATACAAAAAGCTCATTAACTTCTTTGGTTCCCGTTTACGGTATGGAAACCAACCAACGTCGACGGAAACACATAACATGGGACTCTTCCGGAAAATATGATACATGCACTTGACTTCACGGCTGGTTATCCTGGAAACAGTACACAATTTGCAGCCTTTGATTGCACCGGGATTAGTACTTATCCGATTTGGATTGTTTAACTCAATTGAAAAATATAACTAAAATATCAAATTACGAACAATGATATTGGGAATTTAAAAGCACTGGATTATTTACGGAAATATATTTAATATTTACAAAATAAAGTGAAACATGTCGGACATCGCTAAGTCAAATGAATCAAAAACAGATACTAATGATACTGATGGAATTACAATATCGGAACAACATGATCAAGATTTGATACCAGGTTGTGTACAAGAGTCGAACCAGAGCAATGATGATGAATCGGTAGGTTTATAGCATTGGTTTATGTTGTACTGCATTAATTGTATGATACAGATTCACACAGTAGTATTTTCTCAGCTTTCAGACCATGAAGTTAGCAGTTAGACGAATTGTTCAATAGTAGTCGGCAATGGCTTACCGGTTTAACAATACAGAAGTTAGCCATGCAACGAATTTTCCCATTAAAAGAAAAAATGCATTTAATTATCAAAATTGAAAAGGAAAAATCAGACTTGATTGTTCTATTTGAGGTAAGAGAAATATGGTATGCAGCAATTATCAAATACATGAAATATGCGGGTCTGAATATTGTTTAACTGCTGAAAAATCACGATAATAAAAATGTTTTACATAGATTGTGAACTTAAAATGAACGGTTACACCCTTTATTATTGTATTAACTATTATATTTACTTTAAAGATTTCTTTAAGAGTAAATTAAAAATCAAATCATGCTGTCCGATACAATGAGCACAGCCATTTTAAGGCATCCTACCTGTGGTTGTCATAGCAACGGTCGGGAGCAACGGATGCACATGCATCTTATTCTGATTTCTCTTAATGCTTTTCATGGAATGTTTTTGTAACGTTTATATGGAACTCACTTAGTGTAATGGCATCTATAAAACCTTGAACTCTTGTCATTACATCATTAGATAGAATGCTGTGAAAATATCATCTTTTCATTAGAGATGTAAAATGAACTTAGCCTATAATTGTAAGTATGGTAATCCAGCTTAAAATGAGATGCAATCAGTGTTCGCTAATGACACAAATTATTCCAATATGCTAAGAACTATATGAAATCAAATTATAAGTATGCACACGGGGAAATATTTTTACAATTTTTTTTACGAAGTTTGCAAAATCATGCCTCAAAGACGCGGAACATATGTGAATTTGACAGCTTCTAAAATTTTTATAATCTGTTTTGTCCAAACTTTATAAAGAATAATCGGTATATATAAATTATAATAACAAAGATAATTCATTTTCTAATAAAATATAGCCGACTGCGTATAAACATTCCGTACATGGTTTTTTTCCGATGTACATCATTATATTCAGTAATGAATACATAATCAATTATTCTCATTTAACTATCCTTTGGTCAGTCCGCATTCATTATTCGATGAGTTTAAGCATGGATTTTCTTCACCGTAATTTTAGCATTGACCCTCAATTCTACATGTTGTTCTATATGTTTTATACGAAAATTTATAAGTGATATTTACATCGCTGATATACTGTATCTACACATATGCAAATGAATTCACATAATACATGTATAAAAAATTCAAAATACCCAATTTAAATCAACGCTCTATAAATACTCGGTGCAAAGAGAGACAAACACCAAAATGGTCTTCAAATTAATCTTTGAAGATACAATGACCGATTCAGCTGAAATTTGAAACTTGGACTTCTTTAGTGGTCATCTTTCATATGACATTGAAAACTAAATTTTGAAAAATCGGACCAAAATACTGTCAAATATATGCACATTTATCCTGAGCATTACAAATTGATAGTCGAATATGACGCAGTTTACTTCCATACCCATGTTATACAAATATCTGACAAGTATCTGACAAGATATTTTGTCAACATTGTTATCAGCATTGTATCAAATAGAATAATTTGGACGTCATACATTGGTTCCAGAAATCCACGATAAGAAACTAATTCTCACGTAGGCCTACTTCTGAAGAATAGACATAAACAGATAAAAATATTTTTCTAAGAACAAAATCTAGAACTCTAACTGTGTAGCAAGTCATGTTTCAAAAACATTTCGACGCCATTTTAGTTATGCATACATAATATTTCATTCTTTAAAATGTTTCTCATCGTATTCAAATATCAATGCAAATGTTAATTTAATGTAATGTTATGTCATGTAACATATCATCTATTACAATCGAAGTAACATATTGTAATATATTCAAGATCATGATGTATGTACATGTATACATGCTGTCAATATCTTGTTTTATCAGATTTCAATCAAAATTCTGTTGACTTCTTCAAGGCAACATCAGATAATTTGGGAATTGAAATAGCTTTAAAAATGGTATTTGTCGTTTTGGAAGTAATTTCTCTTAATGCAACATCATATTGGTTTTTGCAAATTTGTTATATATTTATGTAAGCCCTGACTTCGGTTGCATTAAGCAAATTTTTAACATAAAATTAACATGCAATAATTATATGACTTCGGACTAGTTGATGATACATGAATTTTGCTTAGTACCAAGGTTAAAATTTTAATCCAACTACAAAGAATCATAAATTCCGTATAAGATTGCACTAACTGATAGAGCAATTTAAAACTTAAAATGACCAATATAGAACTAACAAAAACAACTAGACCTGTGTTAATTGCTCTTAAGTTAAACATAATTGGCATGTTTGACTCGCATTAGTGTGGTTAATTAATAAACAATACGTGGGCTAGGTCTCTAAGAACATGTTCATATAATACTTCCTTATTGTTATTGTACAAATATAACGGCGTTTAAACAGTGTAAAAAGTTGTTTAGTTAAAACCCACAATTTAATTACGTCAGGTGGATTTTGAAGTAGTAAGTACATCGGTCATTTTATGTACTTGAGTCGGCTGTTATGTATCCATTAAATAAAACACAGTTGTAACCGAAGCATAATAATTTATATCACTCGTGAAATTTTCGAGACAAGATTTTAGACCCGTCAACACAATTTTAGTGATGTTGCAACCCGCATATCGTATCTTCTTCAGATTATACTCAGTGATTTACTAGTATGAAGCAGTCTGACGAAGATCCGGTGAGCGTGTTGCACCATCACTAAAGATGTGCTGGGAAGTCTTGAATTTGCAGAAATAAGGTTTTTTCTATATCTGTTGATACCAGACAAATATAGGAAATTCCAAAGTCATCAAACAGAAACGATTGTATCTTTTCTGTTCGATGGCTTTTTATCTTATGTTGCATGCCAGATCATCTGTCGAGTAAGACGCGATTCGAACTTCATTCTTGGTCTTTGGTTCTCTCGCATACCTTAGCTGCCGTGTATGTTGTCTCTATTCTTGTTTTATCATCTAGAATTAATTTCATCATAGAATGTGATGATTTGTTTTAATTTTGTGATAGATATATTTTATGTTAGTCGGTAAAAAGGAGTACTAGACAAAACATGCCTGTCCGCGTTTCGGTGTTTTGTTTTGGTTTGTTTTTGACAAGTGTGGGTCTAAATATAGGACCATGACTAATAAGTGCACTTAAATTTAAAAGTGGTATCATCAAAAGGGCAACAACATAAAAACTATTTGAGTTTCCCTGTATTTTGTAATAATTCTAATAAATAGGCCTGCATGAACGTCAGCTTCAGGATGTCGTCACCGGGCTTGTGGAAGAGTAACGGAAGTGCATAGTATGATGTTATGGTTTTAGTTATTAGGTTGGTCATAAAGTTTTTAGGCTATACACTCTTATTAGTCTTAAAAAGAAAGGATCAAATTGATCCGAGAAAGTATCAAATATGAGCTTACCCTTTTCCGGATCAATTTTGATCCAAATTCTCCTCAAATTTGATCCTTTTCGGATCAAAAAAGAGTGTATTTGATCCGAAAAGGATCAAATCTGAGGAGAATTGGGATCAAAATTGATCCGGAAAAGGGTAAGCTCATATTAAATACTTTATCGGATAAATTTGATCCTTTCTTTTTAAGAGTGTGCGTTGCGTTTCAGCTATAATCAACATTATAAGCTATCCAAAAATACTAATAATATATAATATGAAAAAGCAAATGTATTATATTGTGATAACAATTCGCAAACTCTCTGCTAAAAAAACTGAAAGTTAATAAAATGGTTTATTTTACTTTTCAAAGTAGTTTCTATAGCAACAAATTGTTCAAACAAATTAAATCGTGAAACTGCATTCACTGTGTTGGTAAACTGACACAACAGAAAAATAAGAAATCGATCATGTCACAAAAGTAAAGATAGATGTATATAATGGTTCTGTGGTAATTTTATAGGCATGCACGACCTGAATTTCTTTTAACTTTGCACTACATTGTAGCACTGCTGAAAGTTCACGTGCCAGTTGATTCAGTAATTTAAGTAATTGTCTTTAAAACCTTGATTTAACAAGAAGTCCTAACAATCATGACAATCTTTCGGTAGAGTCCTTAAGGTGTTTGGTCCACTCGCCGTCCACGCAAACCAGTACGCGCTAGTTTCCGAGTTGGTAAGTGACGCAATACGCATGCGCATATACTCCGAGTAGTGTTTTGAAGCTAAAAATTGCCATATTTCAATATTTTTCTGGAAAATAAAGTCCGTGACCCCCAATTTAAATTTTTTTATTTGAAAGAACATACTTGTGCGCAACTTTTGTGAAAAAATTAACAAAAATGCTTGGGCAGATTTTTTGAATCAACACTAAATAATTTCACTTTTGCCACATTTCCCATAGACCCCTGTACTAATTTGTCCCCCAAAACCTCCAAAAATG
>JXSR01S074680.1:0-11415 GCA_000969725.1 Ophiothrix spiculata | reverse complement strand
AACAACTGTATTTATACCTACTACAGAATTTAAGGGTAAGTTTTTATACATGTGTTAAACTTGTAAATTTGACAAGGAAATATAAAGTAGTTGACAACACCCCCTCCACCCCCCCCCCCCAGAATCAGCCAGTGAGGGATGTGCTATAATGGGCAGTGGAGGGCGACAGCACATGGCAGTTAGAGCCCACCTCTAAAGACAAAATCACAAAGAATTTGTCCAAATTTAAAGGCAATCTTTAGTTTTTGCAATTTCACAAAAAAATACCACAGGACTCCAATTTTTTTTAGAGCTCAATGACCCTGTAGCCAATGTATCGATTACAGTACCTTGTCACTTTTATCACAGTGACATGTGGTTAAAGCAGCTGAATTGAATTCAACAGTTGTCAGTACAACCCATTGCACCAATGAGGGATTGCTGTTTGAATTTTCCAAGCGAGCACTTTAGTGAACCTAAGGAGAGCAATGCGTGTATAGTCCATCTAGCTGAACAAGCGAGCGCCACAGCGCGAGGTCCATCAACTTACTCTGTAAACCAGTGGTGGGCAACCTTTTTACTACCGCGGGCCAAAAAAAGAGTTCTGACATTTTTCGCGGGCATACTAAAACAGTTTATTGGATCAAATTTATTAGTTCATGGTCATGGAAAAAAAAAAAAAAAAAAAAAAAAAAAGGGCCGGCCTGCCTGGTGTTCAAATTTTTCTCTTGGGAGGGCAACACAACTATTTTTTTATTTTTGGCCTTATATACATCACCTGGGCAAAAATGTCAGTTGAAATTATTTACCAGCAAATATATTTAATATATTTTTCATTTTTTACCAGCAAATATATTTTATATCATCATGCATACTATTCTGCATTATTATCTTTTATTTAAATGTAGAAAATAACTTCCTAATTGTTTTTGGGGAATGTATATAATATTCCCTCTTCCAAAGGGGAAAACCCTGTGAGTACACGAATCCTCATTGTGTCTTGCTTGTGCGAAAATAATTGTATATATTATACTGCATAGAAACAATTTGTGTTCCTCCAAAAAATGGATAAAATAGCTAAAAATACACCATCATCTGATCATGATATATGTGACCGTCCATCAAAAGAAAATATGGGGCTTACTGATCTTTGATCGCGTTGATCTCAATTATACATTTTACTCTCTGACAACCTTTGATCGAGTGCGGTTCATTGACGTTTTCGAAAATGGGAAGCATAAGCTTTAAGAATGGATAAAGAAAAAAACAAAAACAATTGTTGTGTATTTGTACAGTATAAAAGCAATTTAGTTCAACTTTGGAAGAATACCATATTTCTGACCATTGCTGAGATGACAAGTTTATTCCATGCGCAATATGAGATTTTGCAGCTTCCTTTTCCAAATTGTACACGTTATTTTTTTTTGTGGGCTTGGCGGGCCGCACAAAAAGAACTTGCGGGCCGCATGCAGCCCACAGGCCGTAGGTTGCCCACCACTGCTGTAAACAAACACCTGCTGGGTTTCTCATTTAGAAAATTGGTGATCAGTAAATTCTAGCTTTACAAATAGAAATAGTATGTAAAATATGGTTATAGTTGACTCAGATGTGAATATCAGAAGAAAGTCAAAGGTTACTGGCTATCATTAACTGCCCATTCTTGAGTTATAGACTGGTGTCATATTTCACTTGCCTTGGATTTCCAAGGCAGGATTTGTTAATAATTTAATAATAATACACACCATTAATAGAGCGCCTTATACAACTGTTTCAAAGCGCTGATGCCTATTATTACGCTGCCGTTAGGAAACCGTCACAATCATTTTGTATTCACCTAGGAGTTGCTGGCCAAGCGCGCACCCTATCTGCACTTAGATTGTAATGTTCCCCATAACAGCTTCCCAATAACGCTCGGGTAGACGAAGCAATGAGGATTAAATGCCTTGCCCAAGGACATAACCCGTTGGCCGTAGCGGGGCTCGAACTCACGACCTACTGATTCGGAGTCCTGCTTCTATTCCACTAGACCACACGAGCTCCTCAGTAAGTTGATGGACCTGACACTTCGCATACATTTGCGAGGTCCATCTAGATGGACTATACATGTACAAAGACTCAAAGCAATAAAGATAGGAAATCTCACATTCAAAGAGGAGCTCCTAATTGCTCACCTGGAGCAATCGAGGAGAGCAAGTAAGAGCCAAAATTCTGTAGCACCTTAAAAAGTCAATCCCTGCCAAGCAATTGTCAATTGGATCATCTCATATGGGCTGACAAGCCATGAAGGCAATATTTTGTGGTGACAAACCAACCATGATTTTCAATATTATGCAATGTGCATAGAGTCAAATATAAAAAGACAACTTTTGTATAGGGCATTGAGATTCACTGATCCGGCAGTGAACTTGAAAGTGAAAAATTAACAGTACATGAAATACAATTAACTTTACAATGAGTGAAACCAAATATTTCATATATGCCTTTTGTTAAATGTGTAAAATATTATAGAAAACCCATCAGGCCGTGTATGCAGTAAAAATTATATTTGAAATTTGTTCATTGGAAATTCACTCTATTGTTATGTGAAATGTATGGCTGAATATGAATTAAAGCAATATGAAAAAAATAATGAAGTAGGCCTAATTTGTTTTACTCTTAAATTGAAATCATTTCAAATATAAAGAAAGAACAAAGACCAACACAGTGTTAAAATATACATCCGGTTTTGTGGTATTTTGACAGTCAAAGACTCCAAGCAAATAATATAATTCATCAGTATGTATGTTATTGTTCATTGATTGGTTAAAAGATAGTCGCATGATAAATTAAAAATAGTTTCATTATTTTCCAAAATACAAAAATAAAAAAGTGAAAGTAATTTCATTATTTTCCAAAATACAAAAAAAAACCACTATGTGATAAGGCAGAGGAGTATTATTTTTAAGGGGTATATGCCACTCTTCATGCATTTCAACCTCATTCCAAATTAATCACAAGACCAGCAATCAGTGAACAATAGTTAATTAATGGCATAAATATTTGTGTATATTCTACGTACAAAGCATATTCATCTCTGTTTCACTTCATTTGCCCATGGCATACAAGCAAGGGTCTAGTTTGACCTCAAACACTATGAAGACGCTAAACACATGCTAACAAGAATATAAAAATATTTTGAATTTTAGCGTCTTCGTTAGCGTCTGGATAGACGCTATGTCTCGATAATATGCCATGGACATTACTATGGAGTACTTATGATTTAAAATTTGCGTAGTCATGTGTACCTTAGCTAATTTTCTTGACAATTTAAAAATAGGGTTGGCAAAAGTTTAAAAAAAATGAATGAAAAATGCACTAGCATGAAATTTTTGTGCCAAACAAAACAATTCTTTTTACACCCTTAGTAGCATATCAATTTGAAACAAATCTCATCCTGAAAGCTTACCTACTGTTAGGAAGTCAAAGATTGTAAGAAAATATCAATTTTACAGTGTGAGATTTTTAATTTCTTTTCATAGTTAAAGATTGATTTTGCTCTGAAAAGCATCCAAGCATTTGATAAATAAGCTAGTCATGATAGCCTTTTTATTTTATGATATAATTGTTGAATATAACTGTTGATTTCTTGAGTAATTAGCTTTTGGCATTGGTTGAATGGGAGGGAGGATAGGTTGAATCCGGCTTGAGAGGGGGTGCATACCTTTAAAAAGGTATACAGGTATCGTTGGTGGGAAAATACATGATATATCCTCAAGTTGCTCCTTAAGTTATAATTTTTGTAAACATTCATAAAATTTCTCAATTTTCTTGTCTATTTCTGTTCAAAATATTCAAAGTGGATCCCAAGACAGCTTGTGTTATGTTACTTTTTATTAGTGTAATGTATTTTTCAATGTTAAATAATTAGACCTTGTTTCAATGCTATAAGAAGGTTCATTGAATTACTAGATACTAATTTTTGATTAATTCTATATTTTCAGATACTGAACCCCCTGTGATCTCATGTCCAGCAGACATTGAACAGTTCTCTGATCCCGGTCAGCCGTCAGCAATTGTAACATGGAATGTGGCAACAGCTACCGACAACAGTGGCAGTGTTGCCAGTCTGACATCAGATCGGCAGTCTGGTTCACCATTTGCTATTGGAGACACGACAGTCACCTACACTGCAACAGATGATGCAGGCAATGTTGGAAGTTGTAGTTTTGAAGTAACTATAATAGGTTAGTAGCAAATTGTACTTAACATTTAGCTTTATTGATATATTTAATTTCACACATTCTGTGAGTTTACATATATGGGGAGGCAACCATCAACTTGATGCATCCAAAATATGCAAAATATCAACCATGAAGTATGCACTACGCAAGCAGACTCTGTTATGAGATCCATACCATATCCCTTGTATTCTACAACATTATGAACTGGTGTTTTTGTGTTCTGTAAGAGACTAGCAATTACTGATTCAGATTGATTAAGACCAAATTACTGCAAATTATTATTTTTTTCTACCTGAATCTTTCATGATTTTTCGTATTATTCGTGGCTAATTTTGTTGCTACTACAAAGACAAACCTTGAACTTAACTTCATTTGAATATTCAGCAAGATTGGTTACATTATCATAATTCCAAAAATATGGACTAATTTACTTCCTTGTATGGTCATATTGGTATGTTTGCGTTAATCGGCTGCTAACTGCATGCTTTATTTTTTTACAGAGTATGGGTGCTAAAATGACACAAATTTCAAATCCGTGAATTAAGAATGCCAGTCTTAATATCATAGATTAAAGAAAGAACAGATCTATTTTCACCCTAAAAAATTATTTTGCTAAGTTAAGGGATTGCGCCACGCGGGTGCTATGCCAGGACTGACGCTGTGTTCGTGTGTAGTGACTCCGCTCTGCATTCTGTCGCTCGCTACTATTACTTGACTACAACGCAATACACGTCTTACAATTTGTTGCCAAATTGTGCGTAAGCCAGGCATGAGAATCTTACTGTTTAAACAGGAATTCCTGGTTTTTTGTGGCCAAATGTATGTGTTTTCCTGTTTTTAAGCCTGTTTTCCTGATTTTTCCACAATTTTCCTGTTTTATCATGGAATTTCATTCTCATGCCTAGTGAGCAAGGAACAAAGCTTGACTGGCTCGACAACCCCATTCTCAGACAAATTACCATTCTGTTTCCAGAGTACGCTTAATCTCATTTTCATTTTCTTTTACAGACAATGAAGCTCCACTGCTACTGTGTCCAGCAACAGTACGTACAGAGACTAATCCTGGAGAAGACTTTGCTAGTGATGTGACATGGGACGACATCTTTGCAACTGATAACTCGCGATTTGTGTTCCCACCTGAGGGCAGTCATGATGAAAATAGCATGTTTGTTGTTGGACCCACAGTGGTTGTATATAGTGCATTGGACCCATCAGGAAACCGGGGCAATTGTTCGTTCTTTGTCATTGTAGAAGGTAGGTGATGGGTGATTTCAATCTTATCCTGCGGTTGACTGCACAGAGCAACAACAATCTGGCAATATAGTCTTGTTCTGCGTTCTAAGTGGTCAACCTCTGGTTAGGTTTTGAAGTAGAATTTCAGTTCACTTCATAGATGATATTTTATTTTTCACATGCAAATTCTTGACGTTTGATTGGTTAAATGTATGTCACATGAAATGAAATAGTTTTACATATGTCACAATTTTTAAGTGTAAGGTACTATTCCGGTGTGATAGTTAATAGAATCCACCAATGGAGGTATTAGTTCAAAAATGACCCTAAATGCCAAAGACCCTATCATAACTGATAATGAAAATCTATATATTCAATATGTAACAAATATTAACTGCTTTATTTAGGGCATGGTTAAAAATTATCTCCGCTCAATAGTTTCGACATTAGCTTCACTTCAGACATTGTCATGGTTTCAAGATCACCATAGGGGAAATAATGCATTTAATATTTGTTTATTATTCACCACAACTTTATTTTCAACACTTTTGTAGACAAAGAAGGACCTCAACTCACCTGCCCGGAAGACATTGTCCAACCAGCAGACCAAGACTTAGACTCCACTACAGTCACCTGGAATGAGCCCACCATAGAAGATAATTCTTTAGGACAAGTTTCATTGGAGTCTACCCATGAGAGTGGAAGTAGCTTTGTGATTGGTCAACATGTGGTTGTTTACATGGCAACAGATGAGGCTGGTAACCAGGGGCAGTGTTCTTTTGTCATCACAATTGAAGGTGAGTTTAGTAAAACTCAATATTCATTATTCATAGGAGTAGTGTACATTGGTAGAATGTCACTTTCAGTGCAATATACCATGGTTCGATTTCCGGCAAGGCATGGATATTTCATGATCATTGGTCTTTTCGGGTTTGTATTAGGATAGCACACTACTCCTGTTGGTGAAGCACTGTTAATACTTCCCTTTAACTAATTCAGCTAGCCAGATGTTGTACATGACCTAAGTTTAACAGATTCCATACATGTCTTGATAGGTTTTTCTTATGTACTTTGGTTTCCTCCTATATTAGTATACCTAAAAATTGGACTCCATCCTGTTAAATAATTGCCATTGTCCCAGACTATTGTGTGACTTTGTGTGGTCTTTGCAAAAAGTTGCTATATTTGTATGAATTTAACTCAAAATTTTGAAAATTTTTACCCGCCATGTCCGAAACCAAAGTTACCCACCATTGGCTGTCGGGCAGGTGCTAATGTCCAGCCCTGCCTATGGCACCACTGAGATTCAAACCCCAGACATTCTGTATTGTAAGTAAGCAAGACATTTAGTGAAATGAGATTATGGTGTCTTTCAATAGTAAGTCTTATTTTCATTAAACACAGATACACAATCTCCAGTACTGACCTGTCCAGATGACCAATCAGTAGTCAACGAGCAAGGTCTGAACACAGCTGTAGTGACGTGGTCAAGGGTTACAGCAGTGGACAACAGCGGCGCCCCTCTTGTGCCATTTAGTGATCATCCATCGGGCTCTACATTCCCGCTGGGATTGACACCAGTGACATATAGCGTTAATGATGCAAGTGGAAATACGGGCACATGTATGTTTAATGTCAACGTAGAAGGTAAGTTGCCTGCTGTTTGTAAGGTATGTGACCAAATCAGTTTGTTGATCTCCAATCATGAATCAAATTGGAGATTCTTACACCATGTGAAAGCTCATATTATGTGGAAGTTCATTTTTTTTTCATTTTTTACAGTATTTTTACATATGGTTTTTTTTTAGAAATATGGTCAAAATTGTCATGACTTTCTGGCAAATTTAGTTTACCACAATAAATATCATGTAGTTTTCTATTAATCATTTGCGATTTTGTCTGTAACACCAACTTGACTTGAGCTTTGTTAACCAAACTTCACATATACAACATGTAGACACACAAATATCAAATGTTATCTTTAATTTAAGCTTGGTTCTATGACTTTAAATCATTCTGTCATATTTTCCAGTACTAGATGTTGTGAAACTGAATTTGATTTCAGCTACCAATTTTCACTGTGGTTTTGCTATGACCAAAGAGTTAAATGTTCTTGGGCGAGACGTTAATCTCAAATTCTAGCTAGTAGGAATTAAAACTAATATAAAATTTTTATTTTTCTTGTCTTACTAATTTGGCCTGGATATTCTAAGGCAGTTAGTATTAAAAGACACAAAGTGCTTTGAGTTTGGAAATGCACTTTATAGGAGCATACATAGCAATCAACCATAAAACTCTAGTCATACATGACCATTAAAAATTTCCATCATACCCAACAATAGCTTTGATAATATTTTCATTTCTCATGTTAATTTCTTTTTAATTTTACTAATCGAAAATACAAATTTGCCTTATAGACAATGAACCACCATCGATAACCTGTCCATCGCCAATAACAGTAGCAAATGACCCTGGTCTGGCTACAGCAGTCGTGACCTGGATTGAGCCTACGGCTACAGATAACAGCCAATCAGATATCTTGATAGTGCCCAGCATGCCTAGTGGAAGCTCATTTCCTATTGGCCGAACAACCGTCAAATATGTTGCTACGGATGAGAGTGGGAATTCAACAGAATGTTCTTTTAAAATAACTGTTGAAGGTAAGATATTATGGCAAGATTGGTTTCACATCTAGTATACAAATATTGACTGCTTTGAGGGGCATTGTTAAAATTATTTCCCGTGAGGTGATCTCAAAACCAGGAATATGGGCATATTCATAGTTTTGAGATCACCAAGAGTAAATAATTTTAACCATACCCAAACAAAAAGCAGTCAATATTTGTTTTTTACATCGAATATATAGATTTTTGTCATCTGGTTGGCTAGAAGAACCATTTTTTGCACTTAAAACGCCCGATGATGATTACCATAATCAACTCCTTTCAATGCTGACAGTGCCGTGTTTTGCGTTCATAATACCTAGCTTATGCACTGCAGGGCGTGTTTGACCATGAATGCGTATAACAGTAATGCTTAACTTACACGGTGAAAAATGTGTTGAGCACTCCTAGTCAAAAGTATGCCTAGTTAAATCCAAGCCCCAACTTTTAACCAATCACGAGGACAGGAATCTATTTATGAGATATATAATATGAAATACTCAGTTCTGTTTTTCCTAAGTTTTCATTTTAAAATCTAAATCTATCCCTGGTTTTGGCAGTAAGTATATTGTATGCTAGAATAGGTTTTCTGAAGACAGCAATAGATTTCACTAAAGCAAGGTTTAGCTTAATAGTTTGTGCGACAGGAATATTTAACCAATTTTTCACTGTGTCCATTAGGTGATTTTGTTCAACTGTTCAGCCCTTCAGCATAATCTGCTCTACATTTACGGTAACCATGGCAAAAGATATTGGACAATGATGAGCAGAAGAATCAGAATGTATAATTTGTTCTTTTTTTTTCCTAACATAGACACAGAAAAGCCGGTGATTCATTGTCCAGCCAATCAGACTGCATCAGCTGACCCAGGAGAGATGACCGCAGTAGTGGCCTGGCCAGAGGTGGTCATTGAAGACAATCATGGCATCCAATATTCTGGTAGCAACCACCAATCTGGGAGCAGATTCCCTGTCGGTGAAACAGAGAATTTATACTGGGCTATAGACTGGACTGCCAATGGAAACCAGTGTTCTTTTTATATCAATGTGACAGGTAAGCAGAGGTTTTGAATTAACTTACAAGAATCAAAAGTGGACCACTTGATTTAGTAATTTATGACAGCAGACAGTCATGTAGGAATATTTTTCTGTAAACTTCAACGATTTAGAAAAGAGGTCCCGGGCCCTCTCAGACCTTGCATATATCCCCTTTTAGAATGACATCATCAGCTATGGACTCGAATAGCAGATGTTGGCCAACATGTATTTATTATTCCAGTAAATTTTTACCTGCATCTGTGCCCCTCAGTGGCACTCATATGTATGAGCAGTGTACCTGTATCCTGCGGAGAAGACCCCTTTTTCTGTCTTTAAGGCCACTTATTAGACCCCCATTTGTTGCATGATTTAGTTCTTTAGACTCTCTTTTTACAGAAAATACAATATTTTAGCTACCAAGTGCAAAAATTGGTCATGAAAATTTTCAGCTCAGGGGATTATTTTGGGCCAAAATTTCAGTTAGGTCCTTTTTAATCAAAAATCAGTTCATTGAACCCCAAATTCGGTGTTTTGCGCCTGACATACCCCAAACCCCACATCAACCCCCCCCCCTGGCATCTGTGACTGTGCACATGCTGCACCTGAGCTTTTGCAGTTGCAGGTAAAAATTTACCACAAATACAACGTTAATGCAATTAATAATGTGGGCTCATAAGTTGTGCAGCACCTGCTATTGGGGGTATATATTGGTCCTTACCAACCACATGAGATTTTTTTTTTCAAAATGCCAAAAAAAATATGTGAGTACTAGTATTTGTAAATATCCCAAATCAAATCAGGCTCAGTGTGAACATGGCTTGAATTAATACTTTCAGGCCAAACTCTTTCATCAGATATCTGTTTACTTTAACTCCCAAACTATTGTTGCTTCAAATAAATTTCGAACATAAAAATTCAGAGCCTTGCACACCAGAATTGCGTGTGCATTTATTATGCAAATACACAACGCTTTCCAGGCGCGTGCGATGTCGCAGTGCTGTGAATTACTTATTGGAAACGGTGTTGATTAGAATCCGATGTCTTATGCTTGTAACAACTTGTGGATACGCGGTGGCTGCGTTCAGATTGTCAGAACGTGTCCGAATTTATTTGAAACAATAATAATTGTCTGAACTGCTTCGTCATAAACGTAAATTAAAATATTCTATTTATTTTCCAGATGATGAAGCTCCAACTCTTCACTGCCCAGCGGACATCACTGCCTATGTTGTAGTAGGAGTAACTGAGGGCAGCGTTACTTGGGATGAACCTACAGCAACCGATAATGTCATGGTTGAGGGCGCTGTCACATGTGATGACAAAAGTGGTGCCGTATTTACTGTTGGAATGCATACTGTAGAGTGCTATGCTACAGACATATATGGGAACATTGGTTCTTGTCGATTTGGCGTTTATGTTACTGGTAAGTGGTTTATGCACATTTTTGAAAATTGAGACCATTAAAGTACCTAATTTGCTAAGAAATTGATTCCATTAGGATACTTCAAGCTTGATTTTGTGACTCATGTTTACAACATATCTGAAACAAGGGAGTTGTTGTATCAGCAGATATCATGATTAACCCCTAGTTCATAATGCCTTTTGCTTTACACGTTTACAGAACCTGCAGTGCAAGCATCCGGCTCCCTGACACTTGAGGGAAGCTTTACGCCATCTTTAATGGATCCAAATTCACAAGACTATATGGAAATGGAGCAAAGAGTTGTTAATGTGGTAAGTGTGCTTGTGCGGATTGTAAAGGTTACTGTCAACTCTGTCAAGTAAATGTGATAATAGGTCGGGGTTATAGGGTACGATATGCCAGGTTTTCTCGGAAGACATTGGTACTTAAAAAACATGGTAGGCTGGAGATGCAGTTGTATGGATCTTGTAATAGAGTCTGTTGCATACTTCAAGGTTTATAGAGTATAATAACATTCTTGGTCCACGTGAGGCGAGTAGAGCTTACTAGAGACAGGGTAGACTAGACATTTATAGTATTTAGATCAGAGTAGATCAAGAAGTACATGAATCTTTCTGAAACATGTTACATTTTAATATAAAATTGCACATAATGCAAGAAAAATGAGAATATTGTCATCAGATGATTGTCATCTTCAATTTAGGGTTCAGGCAAGGAATACAATCGATATAAGAGGTATAATGTATAAAAGCCCCCAGTCCTTGGTTCATATTTAGCTGTTATTTTGAAGATAAGCCTGTTTGAATTTCTTTCAGATGGATCAAGTCTTCCAAGCAGGCAGTGAATCCAACACCTATGC
>JXSR01S074679.1:15238-28329 GCA_000969725.1 Ophiothrix spiculata | reverse complement strand
CTATCATGTTTAAAATCTAATATTGGGTCTGTACTAAGATCCAAAATGGCCGCCAAAATATTATTTTGTACTTAAAATTGGGTTAAAATTGTCTTCGAAACTGAATAAAAACATAACATGTTCAATATATTCAATAAAAAAATGGCCTTAGGGTAACAATAGGAGCCTATTTCTTCCCAAATACAGGTGTTTGCATGTTTCAAAACCAATACGGAGCCTGAACTGAGATCCAAAATGGCCGCCAAAATATATTTTGGCGGACATTTTGGATCTCTGTCATGTCAGTAGAGGCTCTATTTTAGATTTTGAAACATGCTAACGCACTTAGTTTTGAAGAACTGCCCTTATTTGTTTACTAAAAATACAGTTTTCAACTGAATATTCTGAACATTGCTGTTTTTGAATCTGTTTCGAAAAGCCTCTGAGCCATTTTTGCACATAAACATATATTTTGGCGGCCATTTTGTACTCACTTCAGGTTCCATATTGGATTTGAAACATGCAAACACCTGTGTTTTGGAAGAAATGTTCCTATTGTTACCCTAAAAGCCATTTTCAATTGAATATATTTAACATTTTATGTTTTTTATACAGTTTCAAAGACACTTTAACCCAATTTTGATCATAAAATGATATTTTGGCAACCATTTTGGATCTCGGTACAGACCCAATATTAGATTTTAAACATGATAGCATGCTTATTTTGAAAGACATATCACTATTAAGGGTCAACAAAGCAATTTTCCATTGATTATTCTGAACACTTATCCTTTGATTATTCTGAACATTTAGTGCTTTCAATTTGCAAAAATTTGAATAAAAATGATACGTGTGACACTTTTAGAATTTGTTAACATCGCTAATCATATTCTACGCAAAATTTCCTATAAAGTGGCATGTGTTAGAAGTATATTTCAGGAGGGTGCATGTAAACCTTACTTTCCTCCCAAGGATCTAAAAAATCATTGATCACAAGATCTAAAAGATGAATTGCTCATTAAAAGCTTATCTGCATAGGATATACGGGAGCTGGCATTTTCTTCGGAAGGGATGGGTCCCAAATGTACTAGGGGGGTTATAGATTTTTTGACATGAAAATAGGGGGGTCATAGAAATATTTCATCAAAAGTAGGGGGGCACAAAATAATATATAAAAGTATATTGGTTTGAAGAAAAAATGTCAATATTTCATGGATAAGTATGATATAAAATTGGATGGATTGAGCATGATACAAAAAGATATTGGACGAGCTATATTAGTTTTACGAAATATCGTGCGAGGCGCGGAGCGTCTAGCTCGATATTTCTGAAACTCATAGCAAGACCAATATCTTTGAGTATCATGCGAGAAATTCATCCAATTTTATCATTATTATGTTCAAAATCTGACATTTTGTTTTTTATGTCCGATATCCCTGTCCGATATTTTTGGAAATCGGTCAGCTTAGAACATAAAAATGCACGAAATCGCACCATTTTGTGTCCTATTTCCAAAAATTTCCGAAGTTGAGGGGGCACCCCCCCCCCCTAAGACTCCACCTGCAACAATTGTCAGAACAGACGTCACTGCCCCTCGATATTCAATGCAAAAATTCATTTAGTTGGTTTTCATTCCATTGCACATGTTGCGGGGGAGGGGTCACAAAATAATGTGTTGTCTTGGTAGGGGGTCATAAAATTTTCAGCTCTTGGATAGGGGGCGTCATGAAAAAATTGCAGAGTCTTTCCGCTTTTTTGGGACCCACCCCCTTCAGAAGAAAATGCTAGCCCCCTAAGTACTGACTTATTAGTTGTGTTGCTAGAGAGAAGTTATAATTATGGTGTTTGTTACCTGATTAGTCACCCAGAAAAAATTGCAATCTTGGCCCAAGAAAAATGTATCGCAATCAAACAAACATTTCGTATTTAAAGCAAAAAATCAGCTTTTTATTCCGACCATATGAACAGTTTTTTTCAGTCATAGTTTGTTACTCGGAAAAAGTATTTTCTAATCAGAAAATGAAATAAGGTTCGATAGTCCGAAAATGAACTAAGGTTCGCCAGTCCGAAAATGAAATAGGGTTCGCTAGTCCGAAAATAAAATAGGGTCCGCTAGTCCGAAAATTAATTAAGTTTTGTTGATTTGCAACCTTTTTTTTTCAGACTAGCGGACCTTTTTTTCATTTTCGGACTAGCGAACCTTATTTTATTTTCGGACTAGCGAACCTTATTTCATTTTCGGAATAGCGAACCTCTTTTCATTTTCGGACTAGTGAACCTTATTTCATTTTCGGACAAACGAACCTCTTTTCATTTTCGGACTAGCGAACCTTATTTCATTTTCGGACTGGCGAACCTTAGGGTTAGCAGACCTTTTTAAATTTCGGATTAGAGAACCTTTTTCTGAAAAACAACACGTAAAGGTGTTTTGATACACCACAATTTTCAAAAATTAAATTTAGTATACCTTGTGATCTACTATGAAAATTTCTTCAAATATAAAGCTTCATAATGCCACTATTTTACATCTTATGTTTCTTCCTAAACTGTATCTTTAGTGATTTTGATAATATTGCTTTATGGGCTTTTTGTTCCTATTATTTTTGTGCTTGTGGATGACCAATAGTTTCTGTTTGGGTCAGTTTTTTAATCATATCTTACAATTATATGTCCATTCTTATGTTTCATATACTTATTATTGTATAGCAATACTACATGGCAGTATTATGGCCTTTTAAATTCACTGTACTTAAGCCAGTTTAAAAAATGTTGCACATATTTTGACCGTTTCCGATGAACCAAATCTTACCGTGGTTTTCAGAGCACCTTCAAAGTTCCAGAAAAGATATTGATTTAATATCTTGACCACATATAGACGACATTCTTAGCTATATTTGTGCCAATTTTAAAGTAGCTATATTAAATAGAACCAAAGTTATGATACAACAGGTAGAACTTTTTGAATGACCCTCGTAGTTAAGATTTTCATAAATTGTGATATTTTCAGTCAAAATTGTTATAAAACAAAGCTTGCGTTGTGCAACCAATTGCATTCTTAAAAATTGTCGAAAACCTAGTTTGTCCACGTGCAAGTTCATGCCATTTATTATCTTTCCAAAAAATACAGTTATTAATAGTTCCTGACATATGCAACCGTTTGCCTTTTTAATATTGATGAGTTGCCATACAAACTTTTTCAAAACGTTTTCATATCTATTTAGCTGAGACAAATTTGTCTCTGCTGTTTACTAATAAATTTATTCTAATATCTGGTTTTTTTTTTAAATAAAATTTTCTCTAAAATAGCAAGGTGGAGAATAATGAAATATATAATAAATTTTACAAAACAATAAATAAAAAATAACCAATTTTAGTAACAGCTTACTAATAAATTGTTGTTTCAGAGTAGCTTATTGGTAAATTTGGTAGTTAAACCTTAAATAACACTACAGTGTGTCCAAGAATAAACCTTACAATCTTTGCGTGCAATTTTCATGGGTTTAACGGATAGTTTGAAAGTATGTAAAGGTTGCATTTTATTGCCCATGAATTGAACTTTTAGATACCGTTTGTTTCATTTCAATCGGTAATGTACAACAAAAGTTATGCTTTGTCAAATATTTGAATGTAAAATTTGCTGGTCCAATTCCACGAGTTTGTAAGTTCCCCTTGAATGAAGCTCTATTGAGTATTGTCATTGATCTGTTCACTCAACCGTAACGATGTTAACTTATTTACTACGCACATGCTTTCTTTTATCTACGCTGAAAAAATGAACAAATTTGAAGTAAAATAAGACAGTTATGATAAGTTTTCTAAGGTGACTCATTTTATTCCATTCAGAGACATCCTTATTTTATGGCCAATAATCATGAAATTGGACAAGACAAAAATGACCCAAAAGTTTGATACAATATAACTTTTGTTGTATACTACTTATTGAAACGAAACAAACAATATCTAAAACTTCAAATCATGGGCTATAAAATGCAATTTTTACATACTTTCTGACTATCCGTTAAACCCCTTAAAATTGCACGCAAAGATTGTACGGTTTATTCAGGGACACCCTGTAGTATACAATAATTCTTGAAACGGAAATTATACAAAATTTTCGCCCTAGGACCAAAAGTACTGAAAAGCCCAAAATTAAAAATGTGCTTTGGCAAAAGAAAATGAAATTAATTACGAGTTAAAATCTAAAAACCAATGATTCAACGGGTCTGCATCTGTATTTATTTTTTTTATTATTTTAAATATTGCTAAACAAATTAAAAAGTTGTTATTTTATCATTTATTCTTGTGGTATAAACGATTACTTTTTGAATAATAAGACCAAAAATTTAAATAAATGACGGGTCAGAATCCAAAAACCAAAGGTCGGGTCGGCATCTTTTTTTTTTTTTTCCTTGTATTATTATTTTAAATATTGCTAAATAAATCACAAAGTTGTTATCAATTTCTTGTGGTAAAACAGTTACTTTTGACGTATTTTTGCGATATTTTGATTAATAAGACCAAATCGCCAAACTGACTTCGAAAATTGATTCTTGATTCTAAAAACAATTTATTTGAAAATGTTACTTCGTTAATGTAAAATAGAAATTTTCTGCGCCTAAATTACGTATTTTGCCCCCCAGGGACAATATTGTAAAAACGTTCAACAAAAATCAACATCGCTATCGTCTCGGTGTATCAAATGTCAATCTACTTCTATTTAGAAATATATAACTGCATAATTATGTATGGATTTTTCCTCTTTTTTGATTAGTTAGTTAACTTAGTTAACAAGAGCAAAAACGTTTCCAAAATGATGGGTTGATACCAACCTTAAAAAATACACAAACAAAAAAGCGTGGGAGGCCTCTCGGGGGAGTTGAATTAGCATGGTACCCGGATGTGGAAAATGTATAAAAGGTAGGATTAAGGCAAAACAACCAACAGGAGCACCGTCAAGAACGTGTAGCTCACAACCATTACAGGGCTCTCCGCAAATCAATAGGAGCATCGTCAAGTACGTGTAGCTCACAACTATTGCAGGGCTCTCCGTTGACTTTGGAGATTCTGAACTCGGTAAGTGACTTTATGCAAAATTTGCCATTATTCAAAATACTCTAAAGTAAAGCGTGGTTGATATTATGTAGTTTGAGATACGCATGAATCAAATGAAAGTATAAAATTTGTTACGCAAAGCAAATGCTTGTTATTGTTCAAATTTTCAGAATGAAATTTTTTGGATTTTGATTGAACCGTAATTCTTTCCTGAATACTTTGATATCTGATTTGATGTTGCTGTAGCGTCAATGTATATGACGAACATTAGGATGCTAATGGGATCGAATTTGTTTGTGCAATTTCTGAACGAGGTTTGAGTGTCTAGAAAAATGTTTTACTGAGTTTAAGAAAAATCTATTCTGTTTGTTCTTAAGTTCATTGCAACATAGCAAAAACATTACCAAACATTTCACTTTGTACCAAGAGTAGTATACTAGTCTAGGGGAAGCGGGTTAGAGTAGCGGTATTTCCGCCGCTTTGCACCAATGAGTCCCGCTGTACTAGCAGGAATGTAAGTCCCCCGTTCTAATTGTCCGGGTTGTACACGCAAAATTAGAATCACGATTTCTTCCGTAATGGTCTATGGAAGGCAGGCTACCACTTCAGGGGGACTACGATTACTTTCACATAGGGTTCGAATCCCAATCCCGGCGCTGTATGTGCATTTGGTTTTCAGTCCATGCTCGCTTTCGCAAGTTTTTCTAGGGATCATCCGGTTTCCTCCTGCACTAAAACTGAATAGTAAAGAAAGATCTTGGACCTCGGTGGAAAGGGCATTATCAGAGCCTTTCTAGTGTTATCCTGCGATATCAGCCTAAGGCTTGGCGTCCAACGACATTTGCTCACCCGAGTGACATTCGCTCGCCTTACCAAGAAAACTTCGCTCCAACTTGAAGCGACATTCGGTTAACAAATTTCACGATATTCACTACATTTCAGATGGAATTGGAGTGAAGTTCGCTCTGAATATTATTGTGTTTGTTTATTCAATAATCATACCACTACAAAATTCGTGAGTGACATTCGCTTTCATCGATTGAAATAATATTCGCTCAATGAGAGCGACATTCGCTCTCCGTTTTAGCGAATAAGTAAGAGCGAATATCAAGAGCGAATGTCACTCGGCCGAGCGAATGTCTTTGGACGCCAAGCCTAAAAAACCTCTTTCTCTAACTTTCATATATAATCTCGAAATGAAATCAACTGTTGAAGCAACTATTATGCAACCGACAGATCTAAAAAAAATTAGAAACTGCTTTTCTTACGGATGTATACGCGATATATTTAGTAATCTGCGCTCATAGGTAACAATAATTATTCTGATTCAGGTTTGAAATAGACTGTGTTATAATAAACTACACTCTTAGAAGGCCGGTATCAAATATACGAGTAGTTTTCGGGATCATTTTATTTTGATCCTTTAAGGATCACTTTTGATCCAACGTGTGATACTTTTTCGGATCAAAATATACAAATGGATCAAATTCACAAGGATCATTTTTGATCCTTTTTTAGGATCATTTTATTTTGATCCTTTTTGATTACAATATCAATGTTTTGATCTGTATTTCTGGTTTACTTTGATACGGAAAGGATGAGCTCATATTTGGTACCGCGTTTGGATCCAACGTGATCTTTTGTTTCATATTTGAGTACACCCCATATATCCACTACATAGCCGGGAATGTATACAATGGTATACAAATACGATAATTTCATCACTGACACTAGATAACTGCCTGTTCCGTGGGCGAGTGGTTAGAGCGTTGGTCATTATAATTGGTAATTATACATGGTGCACATGCGGCGTGGGTTCAAACCCTTCTAGGGTCACTTCAGTGAGATGTTTTTAGGCAGATCTTTTTTATAAGAAATATTTGATCCTTTTTTCGGATCAAAAATTTTGATCCTTATTTCTGGATCACTTTGATCCTTAAAGGGTAAGCTCATATTTGATACCTAAAAAGGATCAAAATTGATCCTTTTTGTCTCATATTTGATCCTTCCTTTCTAAGAGTGTACCCTTCCCATACATCATATCTATCTAGCTCTTCTAAAACTGATATATTATAATATAAGAAAATACCAGCACCTTATAAACATGTTGTTCCATTTTCCATATCTGATTATATGAAAATCAAAATTCCATAGGAAGTTTAAAGCTAATCATCTTGAGACATTCTGTGGTTTGGTATCTTTTTGTATGTGATATCATACTGGTATAAAGCGACAAAGCCACATAACGACACCAAACTCGTCATTTGTATATGGTGTAAATTTTGTGACTCGTCTGCCCGAACTAATGTCTGATTCAAAAAACACTAAAACGTCTTATTGTAACGACCATGTTTATAATGAGCTCATTGTGCCAATTCTATATTCCAAGTCTCGCCAAACGAGAAAAAATTGGTCGCGAGTTTTTTTTTTTTTTTTTCGTTTTTAAATAATGTTACCCGTTTTTTTTTTTTTTTTAATAATGTGACCTTTTTTTTAATAATGTGACCTGCTTAAAATGCTGGATTTGAACCCTTATTATCTGAAAACGGTGAAAGCAAATGGAAATTTTGCTGTTGATAAAAAAGAAGCATTGTATGACATTTTATATAAAAATCAACGATTTTAAGACTTTTTAAGCAACCAAATTTAAACCACTACATCAATCTTGTTTTAGAAGATAAAACGCCGTCAGTTGGATCGATTCTGCTAGTAAAAATATGAAACCTCAGAATTATGAAATTTGAAAAATATATTTTGCTTGTTAGGCCTGTAAAGTGAAAAAATAAGCAGAGGAAAAATATACGTTGATGTGATGTACAAAAGGTATTTAATATCGGCTCTTCGTACTTACGTGCAATTTGTATTGCGACAGCTGGACACCAAAAATTTTGATAAGTACTATTATACCTTTAGTCAAGACGGGTCATCCTCAGACGTCAGAAACCTGCACGAATCTCATGTCAGAGTTTGTTATGACTGGCCTCGCTGCGTTTAAATATTTTGTATTTCATGTGAAATATAATGCATTCAACATTTATTTTCTAGACTGAAAAGTAACCTTGTTTGTTCTTTCATATAAATTATTCCAAAAAATTCGACAGTTTCATTCGTTACAGTGACTAATTGAAGAAAAACAAATACGCTACAAAAAAAAGGAAAAAATGAAATTTTCAAAACGACTCCGACGGGGTTCGAACCCACGGTTCTGGGGTTAAAAGACAGCGCTGCTAACCACTAAACTAGCTAGCTGATTCTATACTCGATGAGTGTTTAAAGATATACACTTTCGTACTAAAAATAATTGCATGGTTACGCATGCACAATGATAGACTTTTGGAAATATCGTATTTCTTATCATGTGTCAGAAAAGTAAACAAAAGCAACCGTTATAATCGGAATTTTGCTATAAACGTATCGGCACAAATATATTTTTCATTGAATTAATATTTTTAGAGAAAATCACCGACCTAGTTTGCGGGTTCATCGCGTGAAATAATTTGCCAGTAAAATTGCATGAAATGTCACACATATTTCGAAAAATGTACTTGCATAATATATTTGCATAATATTTATACATAAATATGCAACATGTTTTGTTTTCAATATCTATATTTTCAGTTTCATAGGACTTTTAGAAATATTCATGTTAAACATCAACGGCACGGCCGATTAAAATTTTCACTGATTAAAAGGGAAATTATGCAACATGCAGTATGATTGATAAACTGCTCGTTGATTACAATCGAACCCGTGCGTGGATTACAATAGAGGGTTTGCACGTGACGTCATATCATACACACAACACCATTTTCATGGGCCGGCAAACAAAAAGTCCGTCACATTACAATCTTTTGGCAGTATCAAGACCAGATCATAACTAATGATTACAAGAATATACAGTACATTTATTTAGTTTAATTTTCAAGTCATAACTTGAAGTCAAATACGAGTTACAGCCGATTTTGATATCTTGTTTACATCACAAACTATTCCGCGCTCCACCAAGATGGCGTCGAAACGGTCTGCGTGTATGGTGCGTATCGCGTCGTGCAAACCCTCTATAATGAGTAATTATAAAAATATGTGTGACAAATCCAATTCTACTCACGACTTTCTTTAGCTTTCGCCTCTCAGACGGGAGGCTTGATCACAAGTGATCCACTCCACTGGTTTTCCCGCGAAGCTTGTTGATATTCTCACTTCCAGGATTCACAGTTCTTATACGTGATCAATGGAAATGTTGCCTTCATCGCGGTTGATTGTTCGTGCCCCCCTGCGTCGTATCTGTATGGCCTCTCTGATCTTTCGGGTGAAGGTGTTTGAATCTCTATCGAGAATAGAAGCATTGTCCCAGTCTATTACATGGTTATTTTGCGCAATATGGTCGGTGATGGCGGATTTATGTTACTCTGTTAATGATTGTTTCCGGCTGGCTCGGGTGAACTTTGAATCTTTGAGTGTTTCAGCGTCCTTCTGGTGTTCTTTCAGACGTTTCCCAAACAATCTGCCCGTTTCTCCGATGTAAGATTTATTGCAGTTTTGGCAAGGAATGTTGTAAACTATTTCACTAGTTGCTGACATGTCCTTTTTGTCTTTCGGATGTACCAGAATAGACTTCAGCGTGTTGGTTGGCCGCATGGCTGTGGTGATGTTTCGTTTTTGGTATGCACGCTGGATTTTCTCGGCAATACCTTCTACATATGGTATGACGACCATTCCTACAGTTGGTGTTGAAGGTTTATTTGTTGTAGACTGATTGTTTGGTTTAGTTTTGTCACTCATTTGTTGTTTAACTCTGTCCATCGCCCATTTAGGATAGCCACATTCCTTAAGTGCATTTCTGATCCTTTGTTCTTCTTCTTTCTTATCTGCTTCCTCTGTCACCACTTTTTCCATTTTGTCCATAAGTGTATGTATCACCCCCAGTTTTTGGTGTAAAGGGTGTTGGGAAGTAAAGTTTAAATATTGGTCTGTATGGGTCTTTTTGCGGTAGACCAATAGCTTGATGGTGCCATCTTCCTTCCGTACAATTAATGTGTCCAAAAAAGGAATTTTTCCTTGGGCAATTAATGTGTCCAAAAAAGGATTTTTTTCTTGGGCACGAACAATCAACCGCGATGAAGGCAACATTTCCATTGATCACGTATATGACACTCTACTTAAAAGAACTGTGAATCCTGGAAGTGAGAATATCAACAAGCTTCGCGGGAAAACCAGTGGAGTGGATCACTTGTGATCAAGCCTCCCGTCTGAGAGGCGAAAGCTAAAGAAAGTCGTGAGTAGAATTGGATTTGTCACACATATTTTTATAATTATTGAATTCTACAATCCTACCAATGCAACTATTTACTCTATAATGAGTATTTGCTAATCATGTTCGGTATTGAGAATGTTCCTATATATTGGCTTTAAATTTTCGACGACATATTGAGGCTTGCTTCTTGGTCCGCCAATACACACTTCGCATTTTCTTATCCAAATAGCATTGAAAAAGATGCAGTTGCTTACGACTGCGGGATAACGATGGTTTCATAATGGTTTATTCAGAGTCTTGTTGATATGCATCGATCGATGGCCTTCGACGCGCAGTCCTTACACGCGCTATGCATAAGGTTTAACGTGTGTAAAAGACTGCGCATCGATGGGCGTCGTGCGATGCATATCGACGGACTCTGAATAAACCATAAATAGTTTTAAAAAAATGTTTGCATCCGTTTGGCCTACGTAAATTTCAATGCGCACTGACGCATACTTTACTCACGCGTTTGGTTAATAACGCGCAGCATCACTGCGCAATATATACGCAGGAAATTATGCCGACGCAGATGTACCATCAAAGTAATTAATTGAAAAAAAAATTGCAAACTAACACAGTAACCTTATTTTTTATTTTAGTATTTTGAAGTGTGCAAAAAGTGCTTTAACATATGTAAAAAATTGAAAAATCAATTGAGCATCTACTACTTAACAAACACATGATGATTGACATTTTGAAGCTTTTTTGGAGTGAATTTTGGGGAAAATATGAAAATCAAATCAATAGACATTTTGCATCTCTGAGAAAACCCCTCAGAGCTGATTGAGTAAAAATTACTTTTATAGATAGTGAGATTGATACGTATCTTATACCGATCTAGAGGAAAGATACATCGTTAATCCTTGAAATATCGTACGCCCGTAATATCGATATTATTTCGAAAATATCACCGAGACCGATATATCTATAATCTTTGAAATCCGACATCGATATATCTCGATCCGATATAGATATATCTCGATATCGAATTTTTCGAATATGTTTAGCATTTGTGCAATGACGGTTATGTTTCCTGAGTGTGATACAACATTTTAACTGCTTACCCTTCTATTATCAACTGATTAATGAAGAATATAACCACAAATAACTTGGCGCACTTTCAGACGCAAAATGCCCGGAACGGAGTTGTTTAATTATTATCATTTAATCGTCCCAGGTGTAGTCTTAATGTCCGGATTCTACAGAAAGAACCGGTCCAGACTCTTCTATCGCAAAATAATTCTATACGGTAGTGGACTCTAGACCAGGCCTAAAATATAGGCTAACAACTACCATGCACCATTTAGCCTCGTATCCATTGGCTGTACCTATATTCCGTGTGCCCTTGTCTCGTTTACTATTGTTTATAATTGTTCGGCGCAACACAGACAATAAACTTCATTCCGATATTCATATTACCTGGTGCTCACCGAGTATGAACATGTTGATTGTTGGTGCTGCCAGGTCATAGAAATCATCTGCTGTACATAGACAACTGATATGATCACTAAGCAGAACGAAGTTTATTGTCTGTGTTGCGCCGCACGATTACAAACAATTATAGTAAATGAGACAAGGGCACACGGAATATGGGTACAGTCAATGGATACAAGGCCTAAGGCCTGGTATCCATTGGCTGTTCGCATATTCAGTATTCCCTTGTCTCGTTTACTATTGTTTATAATAGTGCGGCGCAACACAGACAATAAACTTCGTTCTGCTTTGTGATCATACTAGTGGCCAATGTACGGCAGATGATTCTTACGACCTGGCAGCACCAACAATCAACATGTTCATACTTGGTGAGCACCAGGTAATAGGAGTATCTGCTGTACACAGGCCATTGATATGATCACCAAGCAGAATTAAGTTTATTGTCTGTGTTGCGCCGCACAATTACAAACAATAGTAAACGAGACAAGGGAATACGGAATATGCGAACAGCCAATGGATACTATAGTTTATCTCAGAGTACCTTTTCCCCCCCGTTCGCGGGTTTTTTCTTGCCAACGCTTGTTGTTAAGCACTTCTGCGTACGGATGCACTTACTTACGCACGTATTTGCAGTGCGTGATTTGTTGAATTTGATTGTTTACGCTCACGCTGTTGGCGCGCGCGTTAAGAGTGGCGTACACGGCACGATCTGAAAGGAAAAATAACTCTGAGAAAGAGTATAGGCCTATGAGTCACTACCGAAGTCACACCGGACCATTATTTGTAAATAGTAATCTTCTCAAAATCAGCGATTTGTATACATTGGAACTTGAAGTGTTTATGTACAAATTTTCTATTGGGAGCTCCCTGAGGCTTTCAGGGATTACTTCACAAAACGCTGTAATGTTCATAACTATTCAACACGACATGTCAATGACCTTAATACAACAAATTATTAAAAGATTTTTTTCTGACCACGGAGTTCGTTCCGAAGGCCCTAGTCTTTGGAACTCGCTTCCAAAAACACCAAAACAATCAAAAACTGTCAAAAATGTTCGATGTACATTGAAAAAATGCCTTATTCAAAAATATAATTATAATAGTGATACCGGTATTTTCAAATGTTACTGCTTCCTCTTTTTTTGGGGGGGGATTTTTGTGCCCGTCCTTGCCATACCATTGTATAGTTTTTATTTGTAGTGTCTAGGGGTAGGCTACTTACGGACCTTTTGGTCTTCCAGTTTGCTCCTCCATAAGATGTTTTGTTATGTTACTTATTTTGTGTGTGTGTGTGTGTGTGTGTGTGTGTGTGTGTGTGTGTGTGTGTGTG
>JXSR01S074677.1:56502-72611 GCA_000969725.1 Ophiothrix spiculata | reverse complement strand
AAGTGCTATCATCATTATTATCATCTGTATTTTTATCATTGTTACTACATAAATTTGAGTCAAACTTACTTGCTAGATCAGTTACAAATGTGTTTTTGTTTAAAAAGCTGGCAGGCACTCACATATGCAAGTGATGTACAAAACTGCCACTGAACACCTTTAGAAGTAGGGGTCTTTTGGTGACAAATTGGTCAAAAAAGGGGGTCTTTGGGCAAAATTCACCAATTTAGGTAAGGTCTTTCCCCCGGGTCTAAATGGCCAAAAAATTAGCAAAATTTTGACAAATTTAACAAAATTTTTGACGGATTTAGCATAAGTTTTGAAAAATTACATCCAATTAAAAAAACGGATGTTCTTTGAGTGACAAAGGTTGTTTTAACTCCCCATGGTTTCAATTTTCAAAATGTTATCACACTTTTAAAAAAGGTAAAATACATCAAAAGCATATATTGTAGCATCAAAATATTCCACATAAAAGTTCATCTCATGGGGCACTCAAGTAAAATCTATTTCATAATATATATGAAACACAGCCTTTGGAAGAAAAATAAGATAATACCCATTTGTTGAAAATTGACAAATTTGCATATTTTCCAAGTCCATTTTCAAGCCCTAAGGCATCTAGTTTGATAATGGCCTGAGGCTATGTGCGGCGATAAAATCAGTCGTTTTTAATGCCTTCAATGTTGGTTATATGTGTAAGATCTATCGGTTTGGGAATCAAAGATAGGATGAAATGGAAATAATCTATTGTAATCAAGAGAACTTGTCAGAAAAATTGGATATGGGTCATGAGACAAAATTTCACATTGAACAAATTTTCAAAATTGTATTTGTTCTATGATTCCTATCTGGCATTTAGGAAATAACAGATAGGAACAAATGTTGTTAAATATTAATAATTTTGTTTTGTTTTCTTAATAGGAATAATGTATTTAAAAGCATTGTTAAACTTGGTCAATACTTGACCCTGGAAACAATCGAGTACAATTCTAGTACACATTCCTGAGGTGCAAATTTGGAACATAAATTCGAGTACAAATTTGTGTACTCGAATTGTACTTAAATTGTACTTGAATTGTACTTAAATTGTACTCGAATCTGTGTTCCAAATTTGCACCTCAGGAATGTGTACTAGAATTGTACTCGATTTTTTCCAGGGGAAGAATCCATCTTAATTCTAGAATATGATTCTTGGAAAGGACAATAGAAAATGTCTGTAGATGAAATATTTGGTCAATGGAGCTTTTTGAGTTAGGTCAAACTACACTTTCAGATACATAACCTGAAATAGTGTTGTTGGTTAATGCCAGGCCAGCATTTTGTTTTATAGATTAAGTGGAACGGAATTAATGCATACCTTAACTTGAGATTTGCATCTATCTTAAATTGTGACCAAGTCTCTCTGTGAGAACTAACTGATCTTGAACCGTGGAAGGTGGTAAGTACTGATTCAAGTTGCCACCCCTGAATGATCATTTTAAGGTCTTGCACTGTCACTGACTTTACTGACCTGGTTACCATACTCTAGCCAGAGTGCCATCATATTAACCCTCATGCCAAGCAAAAATTGCTTACAGCGTTTGAGTCAACAAAACCAATTCTATTCAATTCAAATCTATTTAGTACTCTATTTGCTTGATTTTCATTGATATAGTAGCAGAGAGTTATGAATTATGCATGATGGATAGACATAGGAAAAGAAGAGGATGAAAAAATAGCTAAAATTGTCAAGATGTCCATGGGGGCTTGATGCCTGGAAAGTAGGATGATTTTATGATTAAATTTGCTGTCTAAAATGAGGTATTTTGGTTGAAATGAAAATAATCCTAAGTGGACTGAATGAATAATTAGACAAATGCTTGAGGAGGATGGATGTGGGGCTATACAGATGTGGTCACTTTAAGAAGTAGTTCCACCAAAGTCAGTGAATTTGTATGGTTTAACTTAGCACTCACAACCAGCCAGTCAATAGATAAAAGTTTGTAAAATGAGTAAAAAAATAAGTTTCCTAAAATACTCATTTAGAGATGGTAGCATATTGTAAATTTAATTTGAAAAATAACAAATTTCAAAGAAAATTGAATGCCCAAATTTGTTGCACTTTTTTCGATAGTTGGAGTTGAATATGAATAAGGTACATTTAAAAACAATATAATTATTTTAAATAAAAAAGGCTCTGTCATTAGATTTTTTAAAAATATTAAAAGAATAGTTTTGAATGAATACAAATGTTTTATTAGTTCCACTACATTGCAGTTACCCCCTGGATGCTGGTATCTAAGGCCCGGTGCAGACTCCTCGATTGGTCATCGAATAAAACTGTGTGTTTTATTCGGTCACTACGTCATTTTGTCGTCAGCATAGAATATTCTAATCAAAATATTCTATACAATAGTGGAGTCTGCACCGGGCCCGGGACCGGGCCTAAGTATCCAAATTAATCTAGTCTGAAGTGATTCTAATTAAGTATGCATCACATAGCATACTTAGGGTTAATGGGAAAATGAAAATTTGTGAGCAATTAGTTGTAACATATGATAATGAATGGTTCACTGGTTACTTTTATTTGTGCTTTTATTTTGGTTTTTTTTTCGTTTTTCCTACCACTTCAGCCCAACAGATGTGACATTTAACAGATAATGAAGTGAAAAACAATTAATTATAATGACAGAAAAAAACAACTTTTGGAAATGTTTTTTTCATCATTTTTGAAAATATCTTATGTTGAAATAGATATTAGGGAAAAGACGAAAATAGCAATACAATTGTGCAACAGCAGGTTTGGGAGTATTATTTGGTCTTGTTGTTACTCTACTAAGTTTAAAAAATATGATTACAAGATTTCTGACCCATGCAATTATGTAATAAAATTCCCCCAAATCAAATAGCTCATTGTTATAACATAAGGATTGTTCCTAAACCCTGAAGTCAGTCATAAAATGTCAACTCAAGTTCTCAGAATATGTTTATTTCTTTTTCATAAATAAATCAAGAAAAAGAAAAACACCTCTGGCTCTCCGTTATTAGTCCCCGAAGGCTTCATAATTACAGTACCACTATGACTCTGTTAAATTAATCAAATTAGTTCTTTTCAAACCAATAATATCTGTAAGTAACCATTTTTGCCATTTACAATGTCTGTATAGTCACATTTAATGTCATTATCAATATTTAATTATTCCACCTATGATGGACTCGTAGTTGACTTAATTTCCTAACGTACTATAAGAATAATTTTGTAATAATTGCTAATGTTAGGGGGAACTCAAATATATATTAGCTGTGATCGCGGAATTGTGTAAATATGAAGATTTAGATAAAGTTTAGACATTGAGGAAAGTAAGGGCAGTTGAGTCTTTGCCTTTTACAAATGTGAAGTATTCACTAAGTGACTGTACACTGAATACATCATACCTGTATATTTTTGATTTTCATTTTGGCAATTATTTTCTTATAAAACTATAATCCATCCAGATGGACCTCGCAAGCGAACGCGAAGCACCTACGGCGCTCGCTTGTGAGGTCCATCTTGACGGACTAATAAAACCATAAAAAGCAGCTTTAAAAAAATTACGAAGAACATTTAAATAATGTTCAGGGTTTTAAAAATATTTTATAGCTTTGGGGGTCATTTATTGTAGTTTGATTATGTAATTTAAAGATCACTTCTGATTAAAACAACCCTCCTTTCTACATCTGCAGAGGTACTGTATTTACTCTCCCTTCCCTGTGAACATTTTGAAGACCACTTCTAATGAAAATGACCCTCTTTTTACTCCTACATGGTGTGTTAGCACTCCCCTTCTCTGTGAAAAGTGGCGACAGTAATGGCATATGTATGATGCATCTATAACAATATCACAACCAGCGGATCACTCTATTCTCATTATCAGTTTATTTGATGCAACTGTGAATGAGATATTCTAATAATTAACTACACTCCATTAGGGTTAGAAAAAACACCCAAATTAAGTAACTTTGATGCTTTTTGAAAAATTATTGAGAAAGTTAAGTTATTTGGTGTTTTGCTGATATTTGAAAAAAAATACTACCTTCCCTATTTTTTTCTTTGTTATGCCAAGCTGACAATATGTGTTAGTCAGGATATTGTTAGCCAGGCATGTACCTCAGCCTTTGACTTGGCTTCAGTTTGTCTTAATTCTAGATGGGGAGGGAGATTTCTTCTTGTAACATTGCAATTTTATTGTTGTAAACCATTTTTGATATTGCCTATTATAATCATCTTGTCTCGCATGGTTAGGATTTGTTCGTCTCGCATGGTTTAGAATCAAAAGAATGCTTCATTCTTGTGACATTTAACCAATTAATGATCCCTTATTTTGTTGATTAAAAAAACAGCATCAAACATTAGTTTATGATCACCGATCTGAATCCACTTATTTCATTTTTAATCATATTTAACAAATTATGATGCTTTAGTGTAGTGCAAAAATAACCAACAATATAAGGGCTTTCATATACCACCATTTCATTTAGGTTTATATCAAATGCTGTAAGCATGCATATCTAAATTTTGTGAGTATTCTGCCAACATGCAGTATTCCAGGGATTTCAAGTTGATTTGTGATTTACACAAATTTTTATATTCACAAGTTGAAATTAGAAAACTGAAATGTTTACTCTTGGTCATAGGTCAATTTGTTCCCTAAAAACTTAGTGACTTTTTCCAACTAAGGTTATTTATTACAACAATATTACAAATTGTCAAATAGTTACAGGTAATTTTTCAATTTAATTTTTCTACATGTAGACAAATTATTTACAATAATCTGATTCACTTTTTATACTTTCAGCTCATAATCAAGAAGGATTCATCTCAGTTTGGTGAGTTGACATTTCTTTTTTCATTTACTTAACCATCATCTGGAAATAATTATGACCCGTCATATTGAAAGGTACCTTAAGGGTCCTAAAATCAAAAGTGATTTTTTGGGCTCATCTGAAAGATTATATTTTCAGCTTTACAATGACATCTTGCTTTTGGTTATTCGATGTGCGATTGCAAAGTTACATCTTCAAAGGCCGGTATATCTCATAATTTACTTACCAACAAATCTTGTTGAGTTTTATTACAAAAACAGAAAATGAATTTCATCTTTTGTCATCAGCATTTGTCATAATTTGTTTATATCATGCATAGATGGTTAGCATCTCATTCTGTACAACTAAATATTGGATTATTTTGACTGTAAATCTATAAATATTAGGGCTACTTTCGGGATAATTTACAGTGTCAGTATATCATAACATTTTATAGCATTGAAGCTTTGGGAGCGCATAGACAGATCGTTTCAGCATGTAGGAAAAAATGGAGCGTGCCAATCTGGTGTTGATTCCAGAGATCTGGTAATGATTGGTACTTATTTATATCTGGTGAATGAAGAGAGACAATTTGAGGATCATGCAAGGTGGTTGCCAGCATTTCAGTTTTGATCAAGATGTATTACATTTTCTTTGAAAATAAAAGATTACATTAAAGTATATTATGTCTTAGAATTAAAGTATGCAAAGATGAAGCATGATGTTGATGTTGTCTGCACCCTGGGTTTAACCATAAAATGCCATTCCTGGCTACACAGGTTGACTTATATGCAGAGAAAGATTCCTTCCCTCCCTCATCTTTTGATGGTTTCCTCAGGACCTCATCCACCTGAGGCACGAAGAAAAGAAGGTTGTCATTAACCAAGAAAAGGATTAAAAATGACTTTAAATGGAGAGAAAACAACACAGCTATGACTAATGCACTTATGATACTATCTAATGATGTCAGTACTGTTGTACCAATAACCAAATTATTTCAAAATGTGAGCTTCTGAAATGAGTATAATTCACAAAATGTTAACACCCTTCTCTTCTGAAGAATATTTGTTTTCAATTACTTTGCATTCCTTTGCGTCGGTCACATGCCAAGATTCTCAGTTGGAAAATACTTGAAGAAGCTCATCTTCTTCAAAACCAAAAGTATTAAACTGGAATAATAGTTAAGGCCAACCTATGCTTTCCATCGAAATATTTTTGGAGACACAAATGACTGGTAAAGAATTGAAAGAAGATGAGACCTATTATAGTGGCGTATTTGTCTAGCTTGTGCCCTGGGAGTCTGGTTACAAATTGATCTGGCGGGTGCCAGCCACGTGCCTAGGTGTCAGTGGAATTCACAAGATTGTATACCTGTGGATTGATGGCGTGACCCGGTCTCTGCCTTGCAGCTGCATATCATAGTGAAAGATGGTTTTGAAGGCATGATTTTGCTGTATAAAAATAGCTAAATATTCACCAAACCCAGTTTGTTACTAACAAATTTGAGGTTGTCAATCTCTACTGAAATCAGGTTTTTCAAAATTAAGTTTAATAGGTCCCCTCGATCAGAGGAAATTCTGCATCTGTCTGGCTTCAGAGCTATATGGTAAGATGATCAAGTATACTCTTTCTTTCTTTTGTCAGTGAGCAACTGAGGACTGACACACAATTCACAATTTTACAAATTTACAATTCAAATGTTTCATAAATGTGTAAAATTGATTTACTCTGATGTTTTTGGACCTATTGATTTACTCCGATGTTTTTGGACCTTCGAATGCCAATTTACCATTTTCAATTCAGTTGTTTGTTTGAGTGTCAGATTGATGAGAGCAAATGATGAAAAGATGGGTAGATAAGTAACACAAGTTGGCAAGGTCTTAAAGCTTTATGTCTATCTATGCATACTCCTGATTTATGCATTGGGTTTGATGGTCTTGAAATAAACTTTTATACCAAATCATACCACTGTGGTGTATTTTATCTTAAAAGTAATCATCAAATTTGACAGTCTGGTTGAAATATGACAGCAAGCTTTATTGTTTCATCTTTTATGTCATTGGACGTATAAAAAGATGATTTACAAGTTGATATTATTTTCCTTAACAGACTAACCTGCAATGTACATTTCTATCCCAGATTAAAGCTCAAAGTTTTTTTTTCATTCTCACTGATTTTGATACTCACAAGATATATCAAAACATCAGCTAGGGCCAAAAAAACAAACCATGGTTTATTGTCCACAACTTTACTAGCACACTTGAGGGCAATAGAATTTTTTTTCATAACCAACTTTATAAGGAGACCTATATAAAAACATTCTTACCTTCAGTCACAGTTTGAATTATAGATTAATAACTGCGTATTACTTGACGCGAATGAAATTGTACAACAATAATGCACCGCATGCTGAAGTTGGAGTTGTCTGCACTCACGAGGCTCAGCCGAGTGAGTTGGACAACTTCGACTTCAGCACAAGGTGCATTATTTTTGTACAATTTCACGAGCGGCAAGTAAAGAGCAGTTATTAATCTTATTCATACACAACAATGATTAGAATAAAATTGCAAAAAAATTAAATGACTTCATTATTTTAAAATGTGTTTGCTATTTCATAGAAACATAGAAAATACAGCCATCCATCGTCCCATGTTTATCATTGTAATTTAGCATGTTTAGATTTACCTTTCTTTTAAAATGAAACTAGCCATACAAGCGCGAGCATGTTGCGCGTACGCGTACATGGAATTGTACAACGCACTACGCGATACGCAGCGTGCAACTAGACGAGATTAATGAATGCGTAAAAGTTACCAACTGTCCAATTAGATTTACAATTTCAACGTGTTCCTAACGCAGAGTGTATTAATTGTTCATAGGGCAGGGTAGGCCTAAAGCAGGCCTTCTCAACTGGCGGCGTGCCACTTGTGGCGCTTGGAGGAAGTCCAAGTGGCGCGTGACGTCGGGCTAGAAAAAAAAAAATAAAATAAAAAAAAGCGATACAACTTGACCTGAAAATTCCTCGAAGACAACTGCATCGTGGAATATTGTTATCTTTGCCCATAAGACATGAATTAAATCCTTTAATAATATTAAATGCTCAGACCCCTTCAGAACACCTAAAATCCAGGAACTTCCGGGGGCTCTGCCCCCTGGACCCCAGCCGGGGTTTTGCCCCAGGACCCCACCAGGGGCCCTAAGGCGGCCCCCTGGACCCCACCCACATTTAGTGGCACTTCATGATCAGTATTTTTTATGAAATGGCACCTCAACTAAATTAGTTGAGAAGGCCTGGCCTAAATTTACTGTTTCCAAAGAGCTTTTTAATCACATTCTAAACAACTTAAATTGTGAAGAAAACATAAATCTTCAGGAGTTGTAAAATAAGGTTTGGTATATATTTGTACAGTAAAAAACATATATTTATTGCAGTGCTCCAAATTAGGCACAGGACATGGAGGAAAACAAATAACTTTTTTTGCCTAACTTTTGTCCCTTAATTTGTTAATTTTCATATGACTGACTTTTGGGACCCTGGTTTCTGATTTAGTACTACGTAGTATAGATGGGACAGCCCTCTTCTTCATCATCACTACGATAAATCCTGGGTCTAAAATCCTGAAATAACATCTTTCACAATACAGACAATGTAAACATATTCTGACCTGTGCTTATCACTCAACTGTATTTTAAAGGGGAACTGAACAAATTTATCAGGATCCAAAAGTTTTTCTTACAAAAAAATTCACTACTGCTAGCGTATCTTTTAAGATATGTATTCATCATCATCCTTCTACTTCCGTCGAGATCCATGACACACATCTTTGCCAACTATATTTATCACACATTGCACTTCCAAGTTCATTGAAGTTCAAGCCAGTATCTCTACATATGGTATCAGGGTACGTTAAAGGTCTACAGCCTCTGTTTGGACATGGCAATCTCCAAAGAAGGATGTCCGATATGATATGTATTCATCATCATCCTTCTACTTCCGTCGAGATCCATGACACACATCTTTGCCAACTATATTTATCACACATTGCACTTCCAAGTTCAAGCCAGTATCTCTACATATGGTATCAGGGTACGTTAAAGGTCTACAGCCTCTGTTTGGACATGGCAATCTCCAAAGAAGGATGTCCGATATGATTTGGTCCTTGGCTCGAAAGCAGTGACCAGCAAACTGGGCTCTCCTCTGGGCCACGGTTGTAGAGATAGGGGGTATATCACCATAAATCTGATGCTTTGTTGGATGTTGTTTCCAGGACAGATTTTGGACACGCATTAGTAGCCTGATGTAGGTGCCATCTAAGCGGTCTTGAAGCTCTTTCTTCAAAGTCCATGTTTCCGCGCCGTACAGTAAGATGCTTTCAACACAGGCTCTGAAGAAGTCAATCTTGGTTGCCCTGGTAATATCAGACTTCCATATGACATCAAGCTTGTTACAGGCAATCCATGCTTGAAATCTCCCTCCTCACGTATTAAAAGATACGTATTAAAATACCTTAAATGACAAGATGACAGTTTTTCTTTGCATCATTGAAGTTGTTTCTTGGAATGAAATCAAATGTATACTTTCTTGATCTTCATGGCTGACAGTGCCTGTTTAAAGTGAAAATATGGAATTCAAAAGAAAATAAGGTGATAGAAATAAAAACATTTGCCTGTTGCCTTCTCGTATTAAACATTAATCTCAAACAATGATTTTCTCCATGCTATTTTAGCCCAAATCATGACAATTTGTTACTGTTGGAAAACATTTAACTGAAGACAAATATATCAACATTGGTATAAAGTGTTTTTTAAATTGTAAAAGGTTTCATCAAAGCAGTAGCTGTAGAAACATGTATTAATCCATGGCCCAAGATGACCCTTTTAGTTCAAGTTCAAGTGTACACAGTAAAAGCGCAGGTTATTATTTTGGTCTAGAAAGATCAGAGTGACCAGTGCATCTGATCTGAAATGACCATTGAATTACAAACCTAACAGTCCTCTAAGATATTTCATGAAAGTATGTGTATGTAGTGAGGAGGGAGATTTCTTAGTTGCTTGCCCTAGTCTTCAGAAAGAAGAGGGGAATGTTATGCAATTCATCACTAATGATTGATGCCCATGGAGCCCTAGTCTTAAGGAAGAAGTGGGGATGATATATACCTCATCCCTGATGATCAATGCCAAATACTCAAAAATAAAGCAACTGGTTTTTTCAGCAGTGCTTCTTCTGAATTAGTTGTGAACTCTTTAAACCCAAAATATAGTGTCAAAATAGCTTCATCTAAATCAATGAAGAGCATGAGAAAAGAAGGAGTTAAACACAAGATTAACAGAATGATGCTTGTAACCTCACTATTAGCTATTAACTTGCTGCGGTATTTAAGTCAGGGAATTGATAAAGCCATTTACCAGCTGAATTGATAACCACTTCTCAAAATGTCATCATTGATTAAGTATAATTTAAAATCATTTAGTACAACATTCAAAAGGGTAAAGTGTGAATTTTAAATGAGTTACTGAAAAAATAACACCTATAACTTGACAAAAAAGATAAAAAAATAGATAAATAAAAACTTACAGTTAACCTCACTAACTATTAACCTTTTGCGTTATAAATTAAGTCGGGGAAATTGATAAGCCATCCACACGCTAAACACTTCTCGGAATTTTATCAAGGGTCCATCATTAATATTGATAAAGTTTGTGTAGGTGTTAAAAAAGTCATTAGAATTGCGTTCAGAAGAGTAAATTATAATATTCCAAAGGAACTGTTGAAAAAAAAAGTTGTGTAATGTTTTCAGAGGGTAATCACAAAAATGAGTGAATGGCCCGCCCTATATAGCAAGACCCTAAATAGTTTATTCATAAGCTGTCAGAATCCCCCGCAGAATCCCTACACAAATTTCCCTTGTAAATTCTAAGAAGTTGATGTTGTTTTTCAACCATCGGTGTCATGTTTTGCAATGGATAAAATTCAGTGAAAGATTATAAAAAGGGAATGGGGAATCTCAACATATTGAATCCTACATATGCATTTTCAGAACAAATTCATGGGTCCATATGGGTGCAATATCCCAATTGGTGCTGATTTTTTCTACACATTCACAACTATTTCCAAACTAAATAATTAGCATAAAAACAAAATAAAACATAGTCCCGTATTATTTCTATATAAATATAATTTAATGTCCTATTCCACCTTTGTGGTGTAAAAACCCGGCAAATTTGCCACTAGCGTCACTACGTGAAGCGATTTACGATATTGCGACCATATGTACCTCCCTTATGCAATTAAGTGTTTATATCACATGTGATTTAAGGATGATTTGTCCTTGCGCTCATAATCATAATAATAATCATAATCTTTATTTCCATAGAAACTGAACATAAAAAAAATATATAAGAATTACAAAACAAAAACAAAAAGTTAAAATGGAGGAGAAGACAGGAGGGCCAATAAGGCCTGAAGTTGTCAACCCCTAAAAACAAAAACACCAGACGTTCAAACAACAGGACGGGACAGGGACAAGGACAAGGAAACGGGACAAGGACAGCTCAAAAACTTGTGTTTTGTAATTTTGACTAAGATGGCTTTTTATCTTGGTTCGAAAGTGTTTAATCGACTTAGCAGATTTCATTGTTTTTGGAAGTGAATTCCACAGGATTGGGCCACGGATTTGAACAGAACGATCAGGAAAGACTATTATTTTTTGTATGGTTGAAGTCATTAAGGTATCTGGTTCGGTAATCATGGATGTCTGAACGTCTCGTGAAATAATTCTTAAAAGATATAGGGAGCTCATTGTTTGAAAACTTGTACATAAAAACACCAAGTTCCATCAAATACATATCATTGACCGTAAGTAGGTTATGCTTGGCAAACAAAGGATTGGTATGACTCCTGTAATGAGCACCCGAAATGGTTCTAATGGCCCATTTTTGAAGTTTAACCAATTTATCCATATATGAGTTACATGTATTCCCCCACACAAGGATTCCATAATTTAGATAGGGCAATACTAATGAACAATAAAGTGTATGAAGTATTCGTTTTGGCAGAGTGTATTTTAATTTGTTCATGATACCAATATTTCTTGAAATTGTTTTTGGACACACAATCGATATGGTTTTTCCAAGTTAAGCACTCATCTATTAATACGCCCAAGAATTTTGTAAATTTTACTCTTTCAAGCTGTACATTATCCAGAGAAATACCAACTCTTTCAAGAATTTTACATGATGTCATATGTGGTGTACCAAGTATCATGAAGTTTGTTTTGCTCGCATTCACTGATAGCTTATTAGCTTTGAACCAATTGTTTACTTCTTCCAATTCTTTACATTCTCATTACCTGTACTTGATATGATCAATGTTTGATATTCTTGAAAGCAAACTTAAGGGGCCTGTTAAGGCTTATATTTTGACTTTCTTTATAGTGAAATCTTAGTGTCACATGAAAAGGATGATTTATCCTTGCGCTCATTACCTGTACTTGATATGGTGATCAATATTTGATGTTCTTGAAAGCTAACTTAAGATTGCTAGAAAATCTCATGCTAGTCAAGTGCATTTACGTAACATCAACTTCTTCAGAGGTAAATTCGCAGAATGATGTTATCCATATTCATATATTCTTACAGTGTCGGTTACTGCTTGGAACTGACCTTATTAGTTTAACACCTACATATGATGCGCAGAAAAAAGTGGGATGGATGATAAGTGATATTTAGTTTAGAATGTTCCATTGAGTTTGCTTGGGTTGTCAAGATTTTTGTGCAAGGAAGTTCTGGTCCTTATGGGCCACTACTTTTGACCAAGTTTGTCATCAAAAGTGGATCTTTTCATTTTCAACATAAATATCATCAATCTCTGATCACATCTTTTAAGGTTTTAGCTAATTGAACTGCATATACTATATGTGCAAATGCAGATTTGCAGCAAATTCTTAGAATAGTACTTTGCTTCTGAAGACCTGCCCTATTCTAGCATCTTTTACAATTTCCAAAAGATTCTATTGAATCATTAATCTGTAATTCTTCTCTCTTTGGATGACATATGTGATGGCTCACCCCAAAAGAGGGGACTTTGCAGATGATATCAATTTTGATTTTATCTTTTTATCTGTTACAGCATTTCCTAAGCTTTAAAATGACACCTTGTTGAATTTGGTCAAGGCGATCAAATTTTACATCAGAAAATTTGCTGAAAATTTATATGATTTTCTTTATTTTTGCAATCTATTTTCACCAGTTTCTTGAATAGTGTTCTTTTGCAAAATCCCCCTTTTCGGGTTGAGCCATCGCATATACTATTACTATATTAAGCTCCCTCACTTTGGGGTTGAGCACTTTACCATTTGTTTGGTTTCAACTGCACTTTTTATTATTACAAGTTTTTATAAAATGTATAAAGTTTATAATCAGACTCCAGTTCATTATGTAATTGGTAAAAAATGAAGAAAATCCGTAATAATAACATACATCACATTACAGGATATGCACCTGTGCCCATAGGAAAGGATTGTTAATGAATTACAAACTTGATCAGAAATTAAACCATGCATCAAATGCCCTGAATGGATGGAATATTTCAGGGGGCAGGGGTACACTCACAAAGAAATGCCTGATGGCCTGCAAGCATCTCATTGTATTGAATGATATGGTATTTTGTAGAGGGGAAGTTATTTCCCATTTTTTTTTTCTGTGGCTTGGGATGTTTTCCCCCAGTGGACCCACAACAAATTTTAGTGGCTTTTTAAAATTTCACAGCAAATAATTCTGGCAGTCTGTCCTGCCCCCTATATTATGCCCTCTCCCGATATCTGTTTTACCCCATGGACAATACAAAATACTAATTGTATTCTGTCTGAATTTTTGACATTGACATTACATCATCAAAACTTGGAAATATTTTAAGATTTCTTATAGACCATATCGATAATTGACATAATCCCGCCGTTGATGGGGTAAATCCACAGAACCGGACGGGGAATCGGAACTCAGAACAGGCCAAGTATGATAAACACACTACTTGCTCTCGCTCTGAGTTCCGTTCCCCGTCCGATTCTGTGGATTTACCCCATCAACGGCGGGAGTAGGTCAATTATCGATATGGTCTATTAGAGTAATAGACTTATTTTAGAATATAATAGACTTATATTACATAATTATGTGTGACCTGTGTTGTATCATAAGGTACAAGTTGCAAATTTGGAGAAAACAGGGAAATTAAACTTTCAAATTATAAAGAGAATAATACTAACGTTTTTGTCACTATTCATCATATCTACAAAACCCAAACTTCAGTCTTCACAAGCAAGGTATTATTTTAAAGCTTATATAGTTCCCTTTCAAATGACTTGAAAATCTGAATTTTGTTAAAGGTTGACAACTTGTACCTTTCGATGTAACATGTCACATATACCGTTGCCCAAAGACCATCAGGGAGTGACACCCCCTGTTATCTCAGAATGGCAGGAAAATTGTAAGGTTCATGTTGCCTCACCTACCATACAATCCTGTTGAATATTTATAGAACATGTCTAATTGGTTCAGTAACCAATCTACAGGCAGTTAAGACGCAATCTTCAGGGCAGCCGGGTTTTAAGCTCAATCTCGCTTCATCTTGTCCGCTTTTGATGCCAAATTTGGCGGTAGTAGGGCTATTTTCTTAAACCACTCTAACTCATCTCGTAGTCATCACTCAATTGTTAGCAATTATTAGACAGCCTTTAACAGCCAATATTTGAAATCTGACACCGTATTACATGATTTCAAAGATTATCACACCAGATCGCGTCTTAATTCTATCAATATATCCGAATTCTGCAGGTGATGATATCGAGTTAAATGAAATGTTACTGCCAAAAAGTGGGTTGAATTACACTGGAAACTTTTGTGTCCTGATAGCCCAAGAGGTACAGGACAGGGAAGGATTTGTTTTGTCTTGAAGACCGTTTTGTTTGTAAAACATGCTTGATTTATGAGGAGTGATTGCGTTGATTGGGACAGTCAATAAAACTGGAGAAAAGAAAAACTACCCAGTCATTTCTATGGGTATAATTTTTTGGGAAAACATATCATTTATGGTCATCCGTTTATGCTGCAGTAGGACTTCAAAATTAATTGATAGTTTGAAGCCTGAAGAGATTTTAGCATGAAATATTGCATAGTGAACAAATGTGCTATATCTTCCTTCTGATTGATCTTTCTTGTAAGTTCTAACCAGTTGTACAAATCCGTGAGCGGACCTGAATTGGACACTTTTATGCTTCAGTACCATCATTGGAGACATTACAGGTAGGTTAAAATGCATATAGCTCTACAAGGTGTCTTGGGGTCCAATGACCAGGTTTAGGGCAATCAGACCCCTAAAATTTGGATTTGTGTCTACCCAAAGGGTCCAAAATTAGACCCAAATTGACCATTTTGTTAATGAAATCCTATTATTTGGACTGGTTCTTGCATATAGCAACGTTGTATGCTTTATTTCAAATCTCAGTTCATTCCTTCACTTGCCAGCAGCACTCAAATATTTGCACAGCTCTGAATATTCCATGAGAGGCAGAAGACTTTTCAAGATCTGGTCAAACATTATGTGAACTAACAAACAGACATAGCTAATAGCAAAAATATTTTCACTCTTAAATTTCTTACAGATAAATTCCAAACACACCAGCTAAGCACAAAGTGATTTTATCTGAAGACAGGTATAGGTAAGTTTAAAATATTATAGGAATATTTGGTACAAAAAAGATAATCTGCATATTTTTGTTCCATTGATGTATTTGTTGGTGATCAAATTGGGTCCCTATACCATATCAAAATGTTGTTACAAGGTATATAACAAGGTATCAGTATTTATGGTGTTTCTTATATGAGTAAAGAATATCTGATGTACTTTACTAAATGCAGAAACCCTAAATATGTAAAGTGTGCTTATCAAATACACCTTGTATTGCCTTGTATACTCAACAAAGAAACATCAATAGCTGTTTTTGTTTTAAGGAAAGAAAATTCCATTTTATAAATGGTTAATCACTTCAAGCAAAATACAGAGCTGTTTATGTAACACAATTGTTATCACATCCTCCACGGTATACAAAGTAATCATCCTCCTATGAATCCTCCTAATCCGTTACCAAGGCCTCTGCATCTTGAAATGATCCGAGATATCAAAAGCCTCGATGTTCCCAATGGAATTCACCATGTGCTCATCTATGACAGGTGATCTCTGACGCGATACAAATCTCATTGCTTCGTATGAAAGATGGGCTGTGATAATATGA
>JXSR01S074677.1:43875-56452 GCA_000969725.1 Ophiothrix spiculata | reverse complement strand
ATGGTTAATCACTTCAAGCAAAATACAGAGCTGTTTATGTAACACAATTGTTATCACATCCTCCACAGTATACAAAGTAATCATCATCCTATGAATCCTCCTAATCCGTTACCATGGCCTCTGCATCTTGAAATGATCCGAGATATCAAAAGCCTCGATGTTCCCAATGGAATTCACCATGTGCTCATCTATGACAGGTGATCTCTACGCGATACAAATCTTATTATTTCCTACAGATGAAAGATTGGATGCGATGAAGTCCGGTCACGTTAGAGTTGATCACAGCCCATCTTTCAATAATCTTTTTGAAGTTAATCAATGAGATTTGTGTTAGAGTCCAGTGTTACAGGTTTATACCTTAAGTTCATCAGTGACAGGTGATCTCTGATGCAACACAAGATCTTGTTACTTTTACAAGATGAAAGATGGTCAGTGTTAGAGGCTTTCTATTAGTGGTGATCTATTAGCTACGACTTAACACATTTAGTGACACTTATCTCAACTGACAAGCAGAAATTCCCACTTTTTGTTTCACTTTGGTTTTTCTAATCATACAAAAGGGGGTCATAGTTGTGTCTTGTCCCAAGGGGGTGGTCGGGATGGGTCTATAACACCTTGCAGAGCTAGAACCGCTTGTATCGCACTAGATTAAAAGATCCGGCAATTTGTCCCTGCCGAGCTATTTCTGTCTTAATGCCATTGGGTGATGCAAATATGTTGATTGGACCATAACTGGAAGGTGGCAAAAATCATATCACAGGAATTGGCAAACTAAGGTGCGTATCGGGGTTAGGGGTACCACTACAAGATGTGAGTCTGTATGGGTGTTTGATATCAAATTCCAATAAATTCTACTGTCCCAGTGCTGTTTTTAGAAACTCATTTTTTCAAGGAGTTGACTTGATGTAAGAGATGTTTATTTTTGCTCATAGATTAAATGGTTCTTTTCCTTGAACTTCAAGTATTTTCCTGGATATAATATATTTTGGTTAAGAATTCATGTCAGTGAATGTCCCATGCAAACAAATATTTGAAGATTTATCATTAAACTACCAACAAACTGAACTCCAAGTACAAATAAAGAATTTTTTATGAAGTGATGCAAAAGACCCTAACCTTTACACTAGAAGTGCCCCTTCTTATTTACAGGTTTCAAATTGGGTCTGAAATAGCGCTAGCTTTTTATACAATCATAGTATTAATTGCCTCTAGGGGTATAACCATTCACTTAAGATGTCACCCACCAATATTTCAGGGCTATTGGTGCGAGATCAAGATTTCTACCAGGATGCATATAGTTGATCTCGTTAGTATAAAACCAATTACTGTGTTCATGTGTGTCGTTTCCATTCTTATCAAATTACATTGACAGCGCTTCCGAAAGTCAAGTCGACTGGAAAAAGGATTACGGGTTTTATTTCAATCTTATACTGACTTAAAATCATCAATTTTTTCATAGAGCGAGTGGTTTTGATGATGATTTGTAAGCTAGCAATGTATGTTAAGTCAACTTATGCGATGGATGGCGATTTATGTTATAAAGATCTGTAATTGAAGATTATTTTTGAAACAGGTAGATGTGTACTGGTTATCAATGCATTACATGAAGAAATAAATATATATCAAAAGACACCTTGTTGCTAAGCAGAGATGAAATACTTACATACCGGATAGTTGTACGGGTAGCATTCAGGGTCTCTTGGTTCATGGATAGGTTCAAGAATTGAGTTGATTTTTACTTTAGGTTCAATAATTAATCATTACTAAATTCCTTGAAAAGTAACTTTTGAACCTCATGATTTTAGCCATCAGCATTACTTCTGTGAAATGACCTGGTTATGTTCATGCATATGATGCCTTGATTTTTTTCTATCTCAAGTTTTCAGCTCAAGTATATATACCTTTACTTATTTAAATAGCATCGTTAGTTAATAGTGGTTTAAGTTTTGTGAATAAAATGAAAATGTCACTGTAGAAATGATAGACACTTGATCAAAATAAATCTATAATGCCTTCTTGTTTTTAGTGACTCGCCAGCTAATGTGATTAGCTAGTCATTGGTGTGTTAAATTGATTGATACAGACCTGATTAGTGACTTTGTGTTTGTGGACACTCCGGCCTGCTGACCTTTGAGTAGTAAGTGGCCAGTTTACATGTTTTCTTGTGTTATGGTAATTGGAACATTATATCTAGAATTTTTAATAATTCACATTATTTGATTAACAGTGTCCCCAACGTATGGGTAGCTATGACATTATTTTGCATGTCTGGTAAAAGATTATAATCTCATCAATTTTAGCAGATGTAAATTGCTATCATCAGTAGATAGTTACTTTGATTTAACACTGTGCTTCCAAAAGAAAAACACTTAGATGTGTATACAACTTCAGATGCTTGACAAATGAATACTTGCATAAGTAGATACCACATACCCGCATCACTAGATTTGCTATTTCAGATAGTATTTTGCTATTATAATTAGTAGGTAAAGCATAAGTTATCAGTAGATATTATTTGCTATTTCAGTAGGCATAGCATCAATAGGTAGCTATCATCAGTAGATAGCATATGCTATTTCAGTAGGCATAACATCAATAGTTAGCTATCATCAGTAGATAGCATTTGCTATTTCAGTAGGTATAACATCAATAGTTAGCTATCATCAGTAGATAGCATTTGCTATTTCATTAGGCATAACATCAATAGTTAGTTATCATCAGTAGATAGCATTAGCTATTTCAGTAGGCATAACATCAACAGTTAGCTATCATCAGTAGATAGCATTTGCTATTTCAGTAGGCATAACATCACTAGATAGCTATAATCAGTTGATAGCATTTGCTATTTCAGTAGGCATAACATCAATAGTTAGCTATCATCAGTAGATAGCATTTGCTATTTCAGTAGGCATAACTTCAATAGTTAGCTATCATCAGTAGATAGCATTTAATATTTCAGTAGATATAGCTCTTGCTGTCAATCAGTAGTTTAGCTACGGTACTATCTACAGTAGATAGAATCAGGGTAAAGCACTCTCTGTTATAGTAGATAACAATTATACTTTTTATCAGTATATGTGATCAATTACTTCATTCAGATCACATTTTGACCACAAAGTTAAACATAATTAGCAACAAGAAAAACCAATGTTTGAAACATGAAACTTGAAAAAAAAAACCTTTTGACAAACATTGCAAAACACAACACGATGACACCAAGATGATGGAAAGAAAGCTCTCAAGGCAGTTTCCATTGATATTAGATCCTTTATACATCTTATCAAAACAACAGAACTTACCCTCTTTAATCCAATTTATGTTACCAAATTTTCTTTTCATGATTAAAGAGGACATTTTTTGACAAGTTTAGCTCACTAAAAGCAGTTCTTTTCATCTGGCTTCCTCTCTGTGTTTTGAGAGTTACCCAAGAGACGGGGACTGTATTCCACTTAGGGCAACTGATAAATCATCTACACAATATCCCCCTACTCCTACTGTGGTATCTTAAGCCTGGGAAGGGGCACATGGATATGGGTGTGATAGCTTAGTGGCAGAGTTTGGGGAGGTCATTTTTCCCTCACCAACCGATTTTTTCAGCCCTTAACATATATTTGTTTTTCTTGCTGAAAAGCTAGCTTTGAAGTTATAATCTTGTAGAAAACTTTGATTCATACCAAAATACCAATCCGTGTTGCCTGGAAGCCTGATTTGCATGTACAAGTATTTTATCTTTGTCGCTGTAAATTGTACCAACAATGCCTTACTGCACAACACACTCTACCCCCACCCCAAGCACACTCGCGCACAGGGCATCTAAGGATGGACGGTCGGAGTAGTGTTTGTCGGATAGAGAACCTGATACTCACAAACGGAAATTAATTCCATCACTAAAGAAGATACGATCAATACTTAGATACAATAGCATGTTTTGAATAGAATCTTATGGGGATAGAGGCAAACTTTATGGACTCATTTGAATCACTTTGAAGACCAATTGTAAATTACAGCTGTAGGCTTAATACTAACATGACCAGTCCATTATTTCAACTTGAAAATGGTTAAAATTTGCTCACTTTTCATGATAACAACTTTGCCTTTATACTGCAAGGTATCAGGGAGTCAAAAATAATTTAGATTTACATATGATCCAAAAACTTGTTAACTTCGAAAGTCACCTGGGTCACCTTTGGAGTTGCCAAACACCATTAGAAAGAGTCACCATATTAACATATGATCAAGCAACTTGTTTACTTCGAAAGTCACCTGGGTCACCTTTGGAGTTGCCAAAAACCATTAGCAAGAGTCATCATATTAACATATGATCAAACATGTTGTTAAGTTCCAAAGTCACCAGGGTCACCTTTGGAGTTGCCAAAAACCATTAGAAAGAGTCACCATATTAACATATGATCAAACATGTTGTTAACTTCACCAGGGTCACCTTTTGGAGTTGCCAAAAACCATTAGAAAGAGTCACCATATTAACATATGATCAAACATGTTGTTAACTTCGAAAGTCACCAGGGTCACCTTTGGAGTTGCCAAAAACCATTAGAAAGAGTCACCATATTAACATATGATCAAACATGTTGTTAACTTCAAAAGTCACCAGGGTCACCTTTGGAGTTGCCAAAAACCATTAGAAAGAGTCACCATATTAACATATGATCAAACATCTTGTTAACTTCGAAAGTTACCAGGGTCACCTTTGGAGTTGCCAAAAACCATTAGAAAGAGTCACCAGTAGCTTTACAACTGAGTCTGCCCCATCATCTACCTTCCAGTATCAAAATAAACCTTTGAATTTTTACAAAGTAAACTTGTTGTGAAGTTATGTCAATGCAATTTAATTACACAATTGTGTAAGCTAAGCTTCCAATTTACAAATAAGGAAATAGATTTTCCCATTAGAACAAAACTTTATTTCAGAATTGTATACATATTTGATTGTTGTTCCAAAACACAATTTTGGTCAACTTAACTTTACCCACTATACAATCACAACAATGTGAACTATACCATTTGATAATTACACTATTAACTCATCACAAACCCTTGGCCAATCCAGTGCACTCACACTTATACACCATTGATCAAATATGATATACCACATCGCCTAGAGCGCAGAAAAAAATGCTTTGACCAATATACTGGGGCATGCAGACTAGATCGGACAACATGTAGCATAAAAGCGGACACGTAATCGGAGACTCGCTTCCTCTATCAATAATCCCGTTAGGAAATTGAGGTACGCATTTTCCATTTCTGCTTCTGCTTGATATTATTTGTGCTTACAAAACATACAATAAAAAGAGGTGCATAATTGGCTCTGCCCTGAGGCAATAATCTCCATTCGAATGAAGAAAAATCTTTAGCAGGCGGTTGAAATAATCTGGTTGCCGTGGTAATACTCCCTGAAGATGATGAGATTATATGGTGTTGTTATTTTCATAAAAGCTTGCATTGGTCGTAGTTTTGACATGATGAATGAGTTTGCGAACTGTCATCGAGTCATCCCATTCTCTATTAGCAGTCATTAATTCCAAGTCTCTCTTGGGTATTTGATTCGGCTCGTTTTCTCAGCGCTCCATCGCACATTTTCTGGGGAGGCTCAAAACCCTGTGGGAACAGGGGTGTTATATATGATGGTGTTTTGGCATATGCTTACTTGTTTACTTGTTTATTGTAAAAATGTGGCCCTTTTAAAAAGATTAGGGAATTTTACAAAATATTAAGAAATGATATTTTTTCTGTACTTTTTTATTTACCATCAGATATAACCCCCAATAAAGTTGGGGAAACATTTTGTTGCAAGATTCTTAATTCAATTTATGACCCCAGTTGACCTTGGACTGACCTGAGGTCACCGTTTCCTCACTGTTTCAAGGATCTGCTGGAAGTGATTTTGAGTAATGCTTTGTTAAGATATTGTTTGTTCAAAATTGTTTTAAAAGTTTAACAAACATTTTGAATGCTCCTGCATAAAGGAATCATTCATTCCTCCCCCTCCCCCGGGTTTACATACAAGGCGATGGAAATGGGTGAAAAGGACCGAGCTTAGATGATTTTTATTTGAACAGCTGAAACGAAAAGTGGGCAAATACTGCAACAGACTTCTCACTTGTTAATTTCTCTTACTTTGGATTTCATTCCTCCAGATATGGAAGTTGATAGATGGAGGCTAGGAGTGTCTGTATCAGGTCAAATTCAAAGTTTTTGGAGGCAATTATCAATGACTTAATTTAAGTTTATAATAGTGATACTCTTACTCTTGATTTCATTACTGCAGTTATGGAAGTAAAATGGCATCATATTATTACTTCCCAATATCTGTATCAGAGGTTTACCATCAGTCCAGTCAGTAGGTGTTTAAGCTGTAGTCGAATTTAGGGCAAGTATCTCCCCAAGTCATTAGTTATGTATATAGGGACTTACTCACTATTCCCAACCAGTCAACGAATTTTAAGCTGGAGTCAAATTCATGGTAAGCTTCTCTCGCAAGTCATCAATTATGTATAAACCTAGTAGATTTGCTGATAACGTCAAATCAGAGGTAATCCTCACTGGTGAATAGCTGCCGATATAGCGCCAATGGTTTCCCAGGGGGAGCTGGTACCTCGAAGATGATATAATGGAAAATCAGGTGGCACAATGTTACTTCCCTTCCCTTGTGTTAATGAGTCCTAGGTTCGATTCCCAGTTTTGGTGCTGTCAATGAGTCCTGGGTTTGATTCCCAGTTTTGGTGCTGTTAATGAGTCCAGGGTTCGATTGCCAGTTTTGGTGCTGTTAATGAGTCCTGGGTCCAATTCCCAGTTTTGGTGCTGTCAATGAGTCCTGGGTTCAATTCCCAGTTTTGGTGCTGTCAATGAGTCCTGGGTCCAATTCCCAGTTTTGGTGCTGTCAATGAGTCCTGGGTTCAATTCCCAGTTTTGGTGCTGTCAATGAGTCCTGGGTTCAATTCCCAGTTTTGGTGCTGTCAATGAGTCCTGGGTCCAATTCCCAGTTTTGGTGCTGTCAATGAGTCCTGGGTCCAATTCCCAGTTTGGGTGCTGTCAATGAGTCCTTGGTTCGATTCCCAGTTTTTATGCTGTCAATGAGTCCTGGGTCCAATTCCCAGTTTTGGTGCTGTCAATGAGTCCTGGGTTCGATTCCCAGTTTTGGTGCTGATAATGAGGCCAGGGTTCGATTCTCAGTTTTGGTGCTGTTAATGAGTCCTGGGTTCGATTCCCAGTTTTGGTGCTGTTAATGAGTCCTGGGTTCAATTCCCTGTTTTGGTGTTGTCAATGAGTCCTGGGTTCAATTTCCAGTATTGGTGCAGTCAATGAGTCCTGGGTTCAATTCCCAGTATTGGTGCAGTCAATGAGTCCTGGGTTCAATTCCCAGTATTAGTGCAGTATCTGCAATTTGCTGATATTGTCCAATCACAAGTAATATGCTTAAAGAGCCAATAATTTTTACAGAGTGAATCCAGGGTTTCAATTACTTGATCAGAGATGATTCAAAGTATACTTTTTCTGCTTTCTTATGATGAGAACATGTAATCATGGTTTTAAACAAGATTTGACCAATTTCGAAATTTGACCCTTACATTGACTTTGCCCTCCTCTTGCAGGTCCCATGTAACACAGACTGATTTTGTGTCCAACCTAACCTAATGTTACCTATGGTCCATAGAACCATCTCGATAGGATAAGTTTAAATAACTTTGATGTGTTAGCAAGCATAAATAACTAGTGACTCAAATAAACAGTACAAATCACCTGCCAAGTAAAGCATACAACAAATCAGATTTCATAAATATCAAATAAACCGCCGCCGTGGAAGAGATTTCATAAATATCAAATAAACCGCCGCCGTGGAAGAAATTTCTTGGATGAAGGATAAATGATGCAGAAGTGACAGGAAAACAGTCACTTTTCAAATCTACAACATTTTAAAGTTCGATTATGTATGCTTCCTGTTGCTAAGTGGTACAGTGAATATTTCCAACTTGGTGTGTGCTTGCTTGCTTTTCTGAGGTTTTGTTGTAAAATTATATGGTCTTGGAGCACCAAACATAATTGAACCATCAATAATTGCTGAATTGTTTTATTCCTGAAAAAGATGAGCCGTACATATAATTGTGCATACTTCTTACGGGCAACATGCTCCTTGAGTATGAGTAAAATTTTATAGATGCTCATGGAGGAGACCAGAAGTTTGGGACAAAATTTTAGAAAAGCTTTTGTAGTCACTGCACAAAGAATTGAATGGAAGAGAAAAAACTTGAGCAAAGAGAGTAGGATTAAGATGAAATGGGTGATTTTTAAAGCCATATCAATCATAAAGACCCGACACTACTTAGTGGCTAAATGAATGGAGATGAAAAGATGAAAAAAATGCAGAGACTTCATCCATTGATGAGAGAAAAGGTGATGTTACATTTGCACCGGAAAATATATTTTTTGAGATAGTTGGCGAATTAAAGTGCAGCAGACTTGCCTCAGGCTATGTATTATATGTAGGGACAGATTGTCGGTATGAATAATTAATAAGTGATGTGAAATTGTGACAGAGAGGAGAGAGCATCGGTAGAGAAGGGAGGCGAGGTGGGATGATGGGAGTTATGCAAGGAGAGTTACTGGAGTTGTAGGGAGGAGACGTGATGTGAAATTGTGACAGGGAGGAGAGAGCATTGGTAGAGAAGGGAGGTAAGGTGGGATGATGGAAGTTATGCAAGGAGAGCTACTGGAGTTGTAGGGAGGAGATGTGATGTGAAATTGTGACAGGGAGGAGAGAGCATTGGTAGAGAAAGGAGGTGAGGTGGGATGATGGGAGTTATGCAAGGAGAGTTACTGGAGTTGTAGGGAGGAGATGTGATGTGAAATTGTGACAGGGAGGAGAGAGCATTGGTAGAGAAGGGAGGTGAGGTTGGATGATGGGAGTTATGCAAGGAGAGTTATTGGAGTTGCAGGGAAGAGATGTGATGTGAAATTGTGACAGGGAGGAGAGAGCATTGGTAGAGAAGGGAGGTGAGGTGGGATGATGGGAGTTATGCAAGGAGAGTTACTGGAGTTGTAGGGAGGAGATGTGATGTGAAATTGTGACAGCGAGGAGAGAGCATTGGTGGAGAAGGGAGATGAGGTGGGATGATGGGGGTTATGCAAGGAGCGTTACTAGAGTTGTAGGGAGGAGACGTGATGTGAAATTGTGACAGGGAGGAGAGAGCTTTGGTAGAGAAGGGAGGTGAGGTGGGATGATGGGAGTTATGCAAGGAGAGTTACTGGAGTTGAAGGGAGGAAACGTGATGTGAAATTGTGACAGTGAGAAGAGAGTATTAGTAGAGAAGGAGGTGAGGTGGGATGATGGGAATTATGCAAGGAGAGTTACTGGAGTTGAAGGGAAGAGACGTGATGTGAAATTGAGACAGCAAAGAGAGAGCATTGGTAGAGAAGGGAGGTGAGGTGGGATGATGGGAGTTATGCAAGGAGAGTTACTGGAGTTGTAGGGAAGAGATGTGATGTGAAATTGTGACAGCGAAGAGAGAGCATTGGTAGAGAAGGGAGGTGAGGTGGGATGATGGGAGTTTTGCAAGGAGAGTTATTGGAGTTGTAGGGAAGAGATGTGATGTGAAATTGTGACAGCGAAGAGAGAGCATTGGTAGAGAAGGGAGGTGAGGTGGGATGATGGGAGTTTTGCAAGGAGAGTTATTGGAGTTGTAGGGAAGAGATGTGATGTGAAATTGTGACAGCGAAGAGAGAGCATTGGTAGAGAAGGGAGGTGCGGTGGGATGATGGGAGTTATGCAAGGAGAGTTACTGGAGTTGTAGGGAGGAAAGGTGATGTGAAATTGTGACAGTGAAGAGAGAGCATTGGTAGAGAAGGGAGGTGGGAATGATGGGAGTTATGCAAGGAGAGTTACTGGAGTTGTAGGGAGGAGATGTGATTTGAAATTGTGACAGCGAAGAGAGAGCATTGGTAGAGAAGGGAGGTGAGGTGGGATGATGGGACTTATGCTAGGAGAGCTAATGGAAACAAATGGCATGGAAAGTTTTAACATGAAGTGGCATTGATGGTGAGACATCATTTTATCTTTAATTTGCACTTTGCTGTTCTACAGAATCAAAAGTTTTATTATTAAATTTTGACTTACCACGTATCATCAACAGTGTCTATTCAATGCTTGAATGATCTCATATAAATATGCTTTTAAATCTGAAGTATCAGATTGACGCTATGTATATTAACTCATAACATATGCATAGCAGAAATTAAATTAGAAATAGCAAAATTGACAACTAATCATCAAAATGCATTAAGAAAAAAAAATAGACTGAAGCTGTTTTATTATTAAATACCAATATCTCTGAAAGCAATATTTGCAAAAGGTATGGAATTTGATCTTCAAAGGCAACCGGCGTAAACGCAAGAGACTCGCTCAATTTGATTTAATACGAAACATGTTTTAACGACCGTACACAGTATTATATTTCCTTTTAATCTAGCTAATATCATTATTGGGAGTTAAGAACTTGATGTTGATTGATAAATTGTACCCAGAATGTGATACGAATAACTCTTTTGTGGATAGAAATTAACGGAAACGTTGTCCTGCCATGTAACACGATGCTTAGATGCTTCATTATATATCGCTAGACTAAATATTTGCTTGGAGTTAGGGGCAGTAATAATAGCAAATTAGTAGCGACAGTGGTAGAGGGGAGTTGATAATACAAAGTGGTCACAGTGCTGTGGATATTAAAGGCATGTCAAAGAAGCAAGATTTGATATCTGGAGGTGGGGAGGGGTATCGCTACGTATCTGGGTGGGTGGTGCAAATTGGTAGCGACAGTGGGTGATGGTGAGTGAGTTAATAATACAAAGTGGTCACAGTGTTGTGGATATCATAGGCATGTCAAAGAAGCAAGATTTGATACCTGGGGTGGAAGGGGACCCACTAATTTTATTTAGTTGGTTGGGGTGGAATAGTGAATTGGGTTGCCTTATAGGTTGGGATATCTTGAATGGGGTAATGTGGCTAGCATGGGTGATTGTAAGGCCTCCAGGGTTGTCACCAGGTAACTTTTAGTGCAGGGTAACATTTTTTGTAACTTTTGAGCCTTGAGTGCCGGGGATTTTGACTCATCGTCAGCCTGGGTGGAAATTAAGGGTACTGGGTGGCCCTGCCCACTACTGCCCAGCGTAGTGACAACCCTGATTGCCTTCCCACATTTTAATGTGACACAAATTCCACACTCAATATTCCCTTGTTTTTTGTAATTCAAATGTGAAAAGTCAAAAACAAAAAAAATTGTGAAAAGTTTAACAATTTTTTGAAAATTGCAATACCAACCAAATTAAATATAGGGAACTCCCCTCCCCCAGGTTACAAAAGGTATACGCTTGTGGTGATGTTTCTTTCAGTAAATCCAAGTTACGTGACTACTATCGGTAATTGCTGTTTGTTAAGATGTGATAGGTAGACAGATTGACATTGAAAGTGATTTATGGCACACGCTTTCTTCAAATCTTGTTTCAATTTCACTTTTTTATTCATTTAATTAACTTTTCATAATCTTAATTATGGGATGCAAATTTTCTGAGTGGTCAAAGGTGTGTGTTCCGATCACTTTTACTCACAAAATCAAATATGAGATTTTGATACCATGTGAAAGCGCATAATTTTCTCATTACCCCTCTAAATTTTCATGCCTATATTATGTTTTGTTTTAGAGATATGGTCAAAAAAGTACTAAATTAATGGAATATTTCGTTAACAAAAATAAATATCCTATATGTTTCTATGGGTCACTCTCAGACACATATTTTCCTGTATCATTAATTTGGCTCAAGATATGAGAATGAAACTTGCTTTATATAGGTGATAACCCTTCATTCAAATATGGAAAAAGAGTATGTTAAATTTTTCACCAGATCAGAATACCTACCTTTAAGTGTTATTTTCTTGGGTACATATGCATCATTAAAATCACCCAGCAGCACAAATTCATTGTAGCTTTTAAAGTAGAAAGTTGTGCAGGTAATAAAAAAACTGAGTCTATGTCTACATCATTTGGTGTTATGCCAATTTGGTTGTACCTCCAAGTTATAATTTTACACAATAGAAAGGAGAATCTTTAAAAAGAGAATGGGGACAAGAAACATGTTAATTTAAGGTGTTGTGATAAAGTATAAAAAACAGTAAAAATGCAATGCAATACCAGCACATGATAAATACCTAAGGAAATGCCACTTGTCTGCAATTTTGTACCACTTTTTATCCTCACAATTTTGTTCCGGCCATACCAATTAATATTTCATCATCCCTTATCATTCCATCTCATCTCTGCATATTGATCAAACTTTAATTAATTCCACTCTCTTAAAAGCCTGTAAGCATCCCATTATAGTTCATGCCATAAAATCCTCCATTTGCTCTATAAAATAACCAATTTTTTCATCAGTTCCAGCATTTTTTTAATTTCATGCATGAAGGCCTCTGGGGCTTGGCACGATGGCTTACGATATTAAACATTCAAAAGATAGTTGTTTTCACAACTGTACTTCTGAATGGCTCGGAGATTTCAGAGTGAAAATG
>JXSR01S074677.1:27470-41780 GCA_000969725.1 Ophiothrix spiculata | reverse complement strand
CTAAAGGCGGTCAGTCTAGATTGGCTAAAATGACCAACACGGATTTCCAGTCCATCCCAGTTTGATCATCCACAGCATGCAGTGTGTCCTTGTAAATGACTTGTAACCATAACACGTGGTGTGAAACCCTGACTGTCGTGTGTGATAATTGCCTCCGCTCATCTCACCACTGGATTGCCTCGTTACCAACAACACACTAAGTGAGCTGAAACAATGATATGATGGGTATTAATTAATTGACACATTGGTTCGGCTGTAGAAGCGGAAGGAACGACCTATAGTGGTGCTCATAATTGCAATAATAGCAGTAGTATTTTGATTAGAATTAATAGATTTACTATTGGGGTGCTCCCATAAAACATGTCGAGAGTAGGGTAGAATAAAAAATTAAAAAAAAGTCTGGTAAAATAAATCAGCAACATAATACATATAATTGAAACAAATAGATTAACGATTATCCCTATCTTATAATTTGTCATAAACAAATAATTTGTTTAGTATAATTGGTTGATTTTCAAAACAGCAATATTAAAACAGTGTTGCTATGTTTAGCTATTCAACGTGGTAGTTTAGAATGTTGCAAGCTTTTTAAACTTTAGAAAACAACAGAATCGTTTTAAACAACAGTTTTAAACAGCTTTTATATTTTGAACAGCTTTTATATGACTCGGTCTGAATATAAAGTAACTTTTGGTATACAATTATTCAGTATTCAAAAGTATTAAGTCAACTTTTATTAGCAGCTTTCTAAATGCAGATCCATTTGTGATCAAAAGGAGGGTCCATATGGACAAAAAAAAAGTCTAAAGAATTTTTAGTAAAATACCCAAAAAAAATTTGTAACCCTCCCTTAAATTAACACATAATTGATACGTGCACATCACTAGTATCAGTATTTCAGATCAGCGGCATTGCAAGCATAGTCCGCCGAGCCGCTCTGACTGATACTCACGCAATGACTCGCTTAGAATCACAAAGTGGTTGCGATATTAGTGGAGATGGCGGGATAACGATTGGCATCGGTAATTAAGACGTGATTAGTGTGCTACAACAAGGTCGGCGGAGATAAAGCACTAATGATTTGTGTTGGATGGGTTAATAAGTGCAATTTTTCTGTGTATGATGATTAATTGTTAATGTGGTTACACTGAATGTGAGAAAATGGGATGAATTCATTAAAAAAATGTTGGGAGTTGTGGTAAAGGAATTTAGAAAAGTTAAGCAATTATCTTCTGTTACATGCAGAATCTTTTTAGGCAAAGCTTGAATCTATCCAAGTAAATAAATAGTTAATGTGGTTACACTGAATGTGAGAAAATGGGATAATTAAAAAATATATTATATGAAACTTATAAAGTTTATGATGAAGGTGCTTAAAGGAATAAAATGACAGCAACTATTATTTGTACATAATAGTCTACCAGCCAACAGCAAATATTATGCTTAAAAAAAAGTTTTGTGGGCAAAATTTGTTACAGCTTTCCATCCATGTGGAATCATATCCTCAAGGGGTGTACATTAGCGTGTGGGTGGATGGTAAAATTAATTTTTTGATTTAGTGGTCAAAATGACCCAAAATAGCCAAAAATCATGGAAAAATCATGAAAATGGTAAAAAATCAGTTTTTGGCCCTAAAATGATATTTATTCAAAATCAAATCATTCATTTAGGTAAATTCGAATCACAAAAACATCTGCCTACAGTATTTTGGGACTTAACTTCCTTTCTGTGGTTAATTTTAACCAAAAAAGGTAAAAAAATGACCAAAATTTAGTGATTTTGGTATATGTCTTCAATTCTTTTTCCAAATTTTTGTTCAACGAGTAAAAATCACCTTGTATTATAATTTTGTGCCAAAAAATGAATTAGCGTCAAATTTAATGCCCCTTTTTTTGGCCATAATTGACCAAATTTGGCAGAAAATGCAGAAACATGACCTAAAAGGGTTAAACTGTAATCAATTTTCTACGATATTTTTGTTTGTCTCACCCTGTATAACTCTTTGCCACCTTGTACGCTTGACTTTATATGCACATTTTGACATTGATGACAAAAGTCTACAATATAAGTGTCCTATAACAGTCCTTTGCACTCCCCATGAGTAAACCAAACAAACTTTGTTAGGTTCATTAGGACCCTCAAACACAATGCGAATGTTCCCAAAAATAAAAACTGGTCTCAAGCGAGACTTGAATCCAAGATTGCCGCAAAAATTCCTGCCAAAATACTATGCTTTCATTATAATGGCCTAAAAGTATCTTGTAAAACACTTTATGTTCAAAATTATTATCGGGAAATGGCTTCTTGAGCTATCTATAACAAATACATCTGACTTCAAATCATGTCACATGCATATTTCAAATTCAAGATGGCCACCAAAATGACTGCCAAAATAGCTGATTTTCATTAAAATCAACCAAAACTGCCTTTAAATTACTGCCTGATATATATAATATAGATAAATAATCAACAGGAAATAATATTTAGGGTTACAGCAAGATCTTCGCCCCCTAATTATATTGTAAACTTGTATCAAAATCAAAATGGTGCTTGTACTGATATCCAAAATGGCTGCCAAAAATGTGCAAAAATGGGTTAGAGGCACTTTAAAACGGTAACGATACATCAAATGTCCAAAATATTCTATGGAAAATGGCTTTAAGGGAAACAAAGCAGCTTTTCATCTCAAATAAGGGTGTTAGCATGTTTTAAATTGTTTTAAATCTGACTTCAAATCATGTCACATGCATATTTCAAATTCAAGATGGCCACCAAAATGACTGCCAAAATAGCCGATTTTCATTAAAATCAACCAAAACTGCCTGATATATATTTAATAGCCAATTTTAAGGGTGTTAGCATGTTTCAAATTAAAGATAGAGCCTGTTCTGAGATCCAAAATGGCCGCTAAAATATGATTTTAGGCACAAAATGGGTTTTAGTTGCTTTTAATCAGTTTCAAAAACAACAAATGTTCAAAATTATTGATGGAAAATGGCTTTGAGGATAAACATAAGAACTTTTCTTTCCACATAGGGGTGTTAGCATGTTTAATACTCAATATGAAGCCTGCACTGAGATTCAAAATGGCCGCCAAAGTATGATTTTAAGCACAAAGAGGTTATCAAACGGTATCAAAAACACCAAAAATTCAAAATAGTCTTTGGAAATTGTTTTTGAGAGTAATAATAAGATAATTTGTTCCAAAATGAGGTTTTTAGTATGTTTCAAATTCAATATGGAGCTTGTACTGAGATCCAAATTGCCGCAAGAATATCATTTTATGCTCAATTAATATGGGTTAAAGTGACTTCGAAACCATATCAAAAACACCAAATGTTCAAATTAACTGATGGAAAATGGCTTTAAAGGTAACAATAAGAATATTTCTTCCTAAATAAGGGTGTTAGCATGTTCCATATCCCATATGGAGCCTATACTAAGATCAAAAATGGCTGCTAATATCAAATTTTAGGCACAAAACTGAGTTACGATGACTTTGAAACGGTTTCGAAAACACCAAAGATACAAAATAATAGAAGGTAAATGACTTTGATGGCAACAATAAAAACATTTCTTCCTGTATAATGTTGTTTGCATATTTTGGCAGCCATTTTGGTTCTCAGAATAGGCTCCATATTGGATTTGATTGTATCAGAGTTAAAATGACGCCTGTTATGAGATTCAAAAGGGCCGCCAAAATACGTTTTCATGTGCAAAAAAGGGTTGGAGACACTTTAAAACAATATCAAAAACACCAGATGTTTCGATGGAAAAAGCTTTGAGGGTATAATATTAGCATTTCTTCTCAAATAAGGGGGTTAGCATGTTTCAAATCCAATATGGAGCCTGTTTTGAGAACCAAAATATGATTTTAGGCACAAAAATGGATTAAAAGTGACTTTTAAACGGTATCAAAAATGCCAAATATTTAATATAATCTTTGGAAATTGGATTAGAGGGTAACAATAAGGTCATTTTTTCCAAAATAAGGGTGTTACCATGTTTAAATTTCAATATGGAGCTTGTTCTGAGATCCAACATGGCTGCCAAAATACAATTTTAAGCACAAAGATGGGTTTAAGTGACTTTTAAACAGTATCAAAAACACCAAATGCTCAAAATAATCGATGGAAAATGGCTATCAGGGTACAAGAAGATAATTTCTTCCAAAACAAGGGTGTTAGCATGTTTCAAATTCAATATGGAGCTTGTACAGAGATTCAAAATGACCGCCAAAATACAATTTTTTGCATGAAAATGGGTTAAAGTGACTTTGAAACCATATCTAAAACACCAAATGTTCAAAATAATCGATGGAAAATAGCTTTGCGGGTAACAAATAAGGCCAAAAAAAAAATTATGTTTGTTTGCCCTCCGCGACCGACCCTAAAAATGCCAAAAATTTGGGTCGCGATTTTAGTTTATTTTTTTTTTTCTTCAAACATGTAAAATATGAAAACTCAATATTTTCGATATAAAACGTAAAATTTAGCAGTGTGAAGTCACACTAGTAGTATAAAATGCATATTTCCTCTAAATAATGACCCACAATTTTTTATTAAGCCCTGCATTGCTTGGTATTCACGATAAAATCCATGGAATGACATCATATGTGTTGTAAGGTTAATGTGTTGAGTAAAAAAAAAAAAGAAGGAAAAAAAAAAAGATTAACCGACCGACCGACCCAAAATTTTAATTTTTCCACTGGAGGGCAAACAAACGATATTTTTTTTTTTGCCTAAGGTTGTTAGCATGTTTCAAATCCAATATTTTAATGTTTCAAAGTCGCTTATATCCATTTTCTTGCATAAAATTGTATTTTGGCGGTCAATTTGGTTCATAGTATAGGCTTCATCATTGATTTTAAACATGCAAACAACATTTTATAGGAGGAAATGTTTTTATTGTTGCCATCGAAGTCATTTATCTTCTATTATTTTGTATATTTGGTATTTCCAAAACCGTTTCAAAGTCATCGTAACCAAGTTTGTGCCTAAAATCGGATTTCAGCAGCCATTTCTGATCTCGGTATAGGCTCCATATGGGATATGAATATAAACACCCTTATTTAGGAAGAAATATTCTTATTGTTACCTTTAAAGCCATTTTCCAACAGTTAATTTGAACATTTGATGTTTTTGATATGGTTCAAAGTCACTTTAATCCATATTTGAACATAAAATGATATTTTTGCGGCCATTATTTTGCTCCATATTGAATTTGAAACATACTAAAAACCTCATTTTGAAAGAAATGATCTTATTGTTACCCTGTAAAACAATTTCCATAGACTATATTGAATATTTGGTGTTTTTGATACCGTTTAAAAGTCACTTTAACCCACTTTGTGCCTAAAATCATACTTTGGCGACCATTTAAATGTCAGTGCAGGCTCCATATTGAGTTTTAAACATGCTAACACCCCTATGTGGAAAGAAATGATCTTTTGTTTATACTCAAAGCCATTTGTCATCGATTATTTTGAACATTTGTTGTTTTTGAAACTGATTAAAAGCCACTAAAACCCATTTTGTGCCTAAAACCGTATTTTGGCGGCCATTTTGGATCTCAGAACAGGCTCTATCTTTAATTTAAAACATGCTAACACCCTTATTTGAGATGAAAAGCTGCCTTGTTTCCCTTAAAGCCGTTTTCCATAGAATATTTTGGACATTTGATGTTTTCGTTACCGTTTTAAAGTGCCTCTAACCCATTTTTGCACATTTTTGGCGGCCATTTTGGATATCAGTACAAGCACCATTTTGATTTTGATACAAGCTTACAATATAATTAGGGGGCGAAGATCTTGATATGATATGATATGATTTATTAGAACATACGCTTTTACAACAGCGGCACACGTCTTTACTGACGGTGCGTTCTATATTAAATACAAATTAAAGCAAAAACAACAAAATAATTATAATACATATTTACAGTAAAATAGGCAATTTACATATACAGTACACATGGTTCAATTTACAATAGAATTAGATTTCAAGTTTGTTCTAACAGACCAAGCACGTTTCAAATATGATTTCCCAAATGCATCAAAAATTTGATCAATTCTTGATAAACTTGAATCCATAGGCAAAAAGTTTGAAATGCTGCTTCCAAGCATAAGACTAAGTTTACTGTTACAGTCTGTAAAAAAACGCCAAATATAATCAAAGCCCGCATTACAAAGATTTAATCTTAGAATGGCTAATTCTGAACAACGGACATCATCAAGGGCTTTACAGTGGAGCATGAAATGATTAATATCTTCATATGTTTCCTCACAGAGTGAGCAAATACCAGTGACAGAAGAGTCCCATTTACTAAGTCTTTTATCAAGTGGAAGAGTATTCGATCGAGCCTTAAATTTCAAACTTGCTCCGTAGAAGTCAAGATTATCAAGTAAATAGTTCTCTAAGAACGGAGATTTCTTCAGATCAATATAAACATCAAGAGAAGATTTCTGACAAGCATTATCATACCAATTATAAATAGTAATATTATCATTATTGTGAACGAATAACAAACTTGCTGTAACCCTAAATATTATTTCCTGTTGATTATTTATCTATATTAAATATATATCAGGCAGGAATTTAAAGGCTGTTTTGGTTGATTTTAATAAAAATCGGCTATTTTGGCAGTCATTTTGGTAGCCATCTTGAATTTGAAATATGCATATGACATGATTTGAAGTCAGATGTATTTATTATAGCTCAAGAAGCTACTTCCCGATAATAATTTTGAACATAAAGAGTTTTACAAGTTACTTTTAGGCCATTATAATGAAAGTATAGTATTTTGGCGGGAATTTTGGCAGCCATCTTGGATTCAAGTTTCGCTTGACACCAGTTTTTATTTTTGGGAACATTCGCATTGTGTTTGAGGGTCCTAAGGAACCTAAAAAAGCTTGTTTGGTTTACTCCTGGGGAGTGCAAAGGAATGTGATATGACACTTTTATTGTAGACGTAATAAAAAATTGTTTACAGTTTAACCCTTTTAGGTCATGTTTCCGCATTTCTCTGCCAAATTTGGTCAATTATGGCCAATAAAAAGGCATTAAATTTTACACCAATTATTTTTTGTACAAAATTATAATACAAGGTGATTTATACTTGATGAACAAAATTTGGAAAAAGAATTGAAGACATATACCAAAATCACTAAATTTGGGTCATTTTTTACCTTTTTGACCTTTTTTGGTCAAAATTAACCACAGAAAGGAAGTTAAATCCCAAAATACTGTAGGCAGATGTTTTTGTGATTCGATTTTACCTAAATAAATGATTTGATTTTGAATAAATATCATTTTGGGGTTCAAAACTGATTTTTTACCATTTTCATGATTTTCCCATGATTTTTGGCTATTTTGGGTCATCTTGACCACTAAATCAAAAAATTAATTTTACCATCCACCCACACGCTAATGTACACCCCTTGAAGATATTATTCTACATGGATGGAAAGCTGTAACACATTTTGCCCACAAAACTTTTTTTAAGCATAATATTTGCTGTTCGCTGGTAGACTATAAAAGAGGGATGCTTATTTGTCTTGTCTTTATTTGTGGAGGTGAAACAATAAATACATGAATAATGAATTAGATAAATGATACATGAATATATGACAAGCAAATACATAAATATTAGTGAAATGGATTACTGAAGATTTTTTTTTAAACAAGAGTAAAATGAAAAAATAAATAAAATAAAATATATAATAACTAATAAAACATGGGTTTGGAAAAACCTCTATGTGAAATGTTACAAAAAAATCATACATGAATATATGACAAGCAAATACATAAATATTAGTGATTTGATTACTGAAGAATTTTCTAAAAACAAGAGTAAAATGAAAAATAAAATAAAATAAAATATATAATAACTAATAAAACATGGGTTTGGAAAAACCTCTATGTGAAATGTTACAAAAAAATCATGTTTTGTTGAAACACCAATTTGTGCCACATCCACATACCCACCCCAGCATAAAGCTACCCACCCCTATGATATTCTGATTAAAATAGCATTTGAGTGGAAAACACGCAGAGCGTATTTATTGTAATTTATAAATTTTTGATGCACTTAGTGCATGTGAAATAATCATATAAATTTATTTAAAAGGATTGGTGTTCCTGACGCCAAGTCATTATTAATTGCATAGATGTGGTCTTTGGAACTTTGGGAAGGGTGGGACTTAAAACATAACATGGTTCAGATGGTGACACTCATAAACAGGGGGGCCTTAAAATTAATATCTGCTCAATTATCAACCAAGGCCTGTGTGAATCCCTTGAAATTGTATTTAAAATAAATGCTGTTGCGGCCCTCTCCACTCGTTTGGATACTTGAACATGGTAAAAATAAAATAAGATATATACCTTTAAGAATCTCCGTAAAACATTCCGGTGCACTTTGTACTCAGGGGCCCCTCCACTGAGTAATTTACATGATCTTTACTGAACTTTTGGTGGTAGGAAAATGATAATCATATCAATTATATGAGAGGATGATTTGGTTGGGCTTTTATGGTCATCAGCATTTCTGCAGGTAGTCATTTATCAAATATATTTTTTATGTGTCTCTACTTTGCATTTATTTCTGACATACACTGCATAATTGTCTTCCATGTGCATAATTTTTTATTTCTGTATTTGATGTATATTGTATTTTCTTGTAACACCTCACTTTTGTATAATTTCCCCTCTGATGTAAAAAATACCTCATTATAACAAAATTAAATATCTCTAATACTATTGAACTATTATGCCATTTGACCACTAGTTTCCTGTAATTTCAGCTTTTTTAAAAGTAAACAATCCTTTTCAATCAACTTTTTCATCAAATAAGTGGTATCGTTACCACTTTTTCACTTCAGGTCAATAAATTTAAATCGATATTGAAGAAGCCCTCCATACACGTATCGATTCGGTAAACAAGCCCAATTATTCTCATTCAATTGTACCGTAACAAGTTAATATTGATTGCTAACCAAAGAAAACACTAAAATGCTATGTAACCGTGGTAACATGGTAGCTAAAGTGGTTATTAGTTTTTGATGTATATTAAAGGGCAGAATTCATTCATTTTAATAATTGATGAAGCATTACATATTGAATTTGAGTATTATGTGGATTTGATATTGAATTTGATTGAATGCCTGTAAATTAGTTATAGTAATTATTTCTATCATGCAAGTAAACCGTTGGTTTGGAACCAGGGAGGGGGATGGTCAATAATAATGATGTACAAATTGGAAAACAAAAATATGATGAAAATAAGGTATTTTTGTATATTTTTTGAAAATGGGTATTCAATGGTGAAATTCTTTCAGAAAAGTTGTTTAGGTGGTTATTTTGTTGACAGAAAAATCTTGTTTATGGGATGTCAGGGGAACAAATTGATGGTACTTTTGGATGCAATTATATCGAGGCGTCCTCTTGTCCCAGGATCTGAATAAATGCAGTTTTTTGTACAGATGATTACCATAATGAATCTACAAAACTCAGTTTGCATGTGTAAGATGCATGATGCAAACAGTGGGTCACTGTTCCAAGTGTGACATGACAGAAATAACTAGATTTATTTACTGTATTGACAAATTTAAGCGTGTTGAAACCCTATGGCATTATTTCAAATAGTTTCAACCATCTTGACAAAAACCCGTAAATAGTTCTTTTGAAAAGACTATTTACGGGTTTTAAAAAGACTATTTATGGGTTTTCTGCGTAATTTATAGCCGCTTCACTTTCACGCACGGACTTACGCGCAACAAACTTAGACAAGCAAGCCAATACGCGTTCATTTTGTTAGTGCATTCTTTAATAAGATTAATCAAATTAGGGCATTGGGCAAGTAAAAATTACATTATTTGAGAATTTTTGAAATTTATTAATACAGTATATAAAACAAATATATACTGACATTTTTCATTTCCTGGATTAAAACTATGGTCCTTCAGTGACTAAAATGTAGCTATTTTACTTCGGGGCTACACCCCGCAGCTAAATAGCTAAATTTTAGTCACTTCAGGCCCATAGTTTTAACCAGAGATCTTCAAGTCAGTATATATTTGTATAATATCTGATGAGCTATTTTGAGTTATTTTATTTCTAAAGAAATATATTCCAGTTCCATAGGAACTGGATTTTCATAAATTGACAAAAATAAATCCCACAATTTTTCTTACAAAATAATTGATGATTTGATGTTCCAAACTGAATTTATAAGGTGCAATTTCCATAGTCCTAAAACTTGTCCTTACCAAATATATCTGCCCAGTGTCTTCCACTTTTTTTTTTTGAGGAGCAAACAAAATTGATAAGTTCTTTACCATCTTATCCTCAAACATGTTCCTGTGGGAAAATATTAATGAAACTCAACTTTCTAAAAACATACCCAAGACAACAACAACAACAACCTACAGTCCTGTGCTGTATTCAAATAATTGATATTCCAAACTTGTACTCATGTTTGCTTTAAAAATGGATGGCTGCTTAAAAACTCATCATAATTTGAGTTGTATTTTATAATGTTTTTAAAATTTTCAAGTTCTTATTATAAAACAAGGAATAGGTCAGTATTTTATGAGTTGTCTTTTAAGGGTGCTGTAACAGTTGTCCACTTCATTTTTGCATAAATGTATATCTCAGGATAAGTTTAATGATCCTATGTAATCAGTTACATGAATTTTAGCTGGTTTATTTGATATTTTCATAACAAAGTCTGTATAAGCATTTATTAGCAATGAGATAAAATGCATAATAGTTTTACAAACTTTAACCATCAAGTTTGTTTAGCAATGAGATAATATGCGTAATAGTTTTACAAACTTTATCCATCAAGTTTGTTTTACAACTGCTTTAATGATTGGCTGCTAAATTGAGCAGTTGTTTTGTTTTCAACCAATCAAAACTGATGTAATATGTATCCTCACCTGGCGATGTGTTGTTTTAAGCAGAGGATATGTAATAATTTGTAATCTATCGAAAATAACTTTGCAAATAAAAAAATAACTTTTCAAATAAACTTGATTATCACCTAAATCTTCTGTGAGAAAATTCCCAACTGTTAAAAAAACTTATTGAAATGTCATCACCTGACCTGTGTGTGAAAAACTATATGAGAAAAATAATTAAACATATTTATTTATCCATGACGATCTCAAAAGAGAGCAGATGGGCTCTTATAAACCCATTACTTTCAAACTTTCCCTGGGAAAGTTTTGATAACTTCTTTCAAAAAGTTTCAAATAATTAAACATATTTATTTATCCATGACGATCTCAAAAGAGAGCAGATGGGCTCTTATAAACCCATTACTTTTAAACGTTTTCTCTGGGAAAGTTTTGAAAACTTCTTTCAAAAAGTTTCAAGTGATTGAATTTGAATTACCTGCATCCGTGTGCATAATAACCCACTAAGTCATTAAGAAAAAAGAGAAGTTAAAAACAAAATTAAAAGCCAGCTGTCTCATTCAGTCAAAGTCATTACCATTCAAAAACTGAATTATGTGCAGTGTTCTGCAGACTCCAGTGAAGTTCTCTCTTTAAAATCAGGAATTTAAATTCCCGTAATCATAAATCATGAGTGGGGTTTTAATGAGTTGAAGTTACTCTTTTTCTTGATTTCTGTGTTTTAACATTTATATATTATCTCATTTATAATATATATCATTTTATTTGACTTTTTTTTAACAATTTATCTGATTTTTGAAGTTCTATGTTTTTCATAATATCCAAGCAAAGATAAAAATGATTTTTGGTCTTCAAGTTACTTTCTGACCTTGTGAAATATGAAAGTAAATTCATCCATTTTATTAAAGTAATTTCACAACTGAACCATTTAAATTTTAAATGTACAAATGATGTACACAAAATATGAAATTTAAATTAGAAATATATATAAAATGTCTAAGACTTATCACCCATATAAAATTTAAGATTTATGCAAAATATTAATGTTAACATTAGAAGAATGTATTTTCTGAGAGGCATCCATATTAGAAAGTTGAGCTTTTGATACTCTAGAATGTTTTGTTCAAAACTGACATTATCTGTTGTTGAGAAAGTTCTTGGTGCCCTATTTCAAGTGTCATTTTCCAAAAATGGGCAAAATTTTGTAGGCTTTTGAAAAAATATTAACCTCTCTTTCTTCTTGAAAGTTTTTAAACGTTTATTTTGTTTTTATTTGTTTTATTTGAATCATATGTGACTATGCACTGTAAACATCACTATCTACAAATGCATCCTTAAAACTGTGATATATATGGAAAATATTGATTCAGTTAAACTCTTGTAAATATAAGCCATTTATTTCTAATGGATTTCCTTTTTATAATTTCTCTAATTTGAGAAAGTTTTCAATTTTTCAAACAAATATTTTAATGTTATTAACCATCTGTTCTATCAAATACTTTAATAAGAAAGAAAAATGATGACAATATGTATATATTAAAAGTTCTAAATTAACGATAGAGAAAAATACAGGTAGTCTTTTGTAACACACCATATTTTTTCTTTGGAAATATTTAAATGTTTCTTTTCAGAAGTTTATGCTCTGTGCTTTCGATTGAATTACCTGCGATGCAAGTCAAATACATCAATATTCACAAAATGCATCTGTAAAAATGATGGCATTTTAATAAATAAATGTTATAATCAAAACAGGAATATTAAAGTTGGGTTCTTGTAAACACGCTTTTTATATGGGCAAATTGTAAATTTCTTTTCAAAAAAGTTTCTCTTGATGGCATTGAAATTACCTGGGACACTCTATACATCATTTTTCTCAAATTCATTTTTAAAAACCTTAATCAAACAGGGACTAAATGAACCAGCTGCTGTTGCTATTCAAAGTCATTACCATAAAACCCAAATCATCAGCCTGTGAAACAATTTTTGTATTTTGTATAATTGAAATTTCCAGGTGCCGTAAGGTATTATAAGAGATGTGATTTACATCAGAAAGACAGGATGAAGTTTGGTACGGTGTAGAGACATCGTGGGAATGATGGCTTGTTATTGTTCCGTGTTCTGGCTGATCGAGCCATTCCCATGGCTGAAGTGGTAGTGGGTTATGCGTGCTAGGCGGGTTGTGCCCTACGCTGCCTGTGGAAAGCGTTGAATAGATGGGTTGATGAGTCGAGTGGATGGTTTGGTTTGCTGGGTCTGTTTGTATAATAGCTATAGCGCATGCTGGGATGTGATGTTTGATTATAAGTAGAGTGGGAAAATTATTTGTATGGGGGACTTATTATATGGTGATTGGGTTATGATGTTTTGAAATTTGAATATGGGAAATTTAAAAAAGTGTCTTTTTATGATTCAATTGTATTTGGGTGTAAAATAGAATTATGGCAAAATAATATATCTGTTATTACTTCTTCCCTTTGTGATGGTCTGAAAATTTACAAAACATGGTTAAGAAATCATGAATAAAGAGAAAACATTTGAGCAAACATTGAGATGGTTAATTAATTAGGCAAATTTTGAAAAAGGAGTTTTTGGAATCAAGGCTAATATGCTAAATTATAGAGTTTAGAAAATTAAGATTTGTCTGCTTAAATCAGGTTTAAAATTAGACCTGGTATATTTGTGTGTGTTTGAAGGTAATTTGACTTACACAAGGTCTAACTTAAACCTGTATATTGTGCAAAAATAAGATATATGGGTCTTTAAAGATTAAATCAAAATGTTTGTTAGAAATTTATCATAGAAATCAGGTAGATAAGGGAATTGAATTATTGTTTTATTTGTTAAAATTTAGTTAAATTTGATTTTGAAAATGTTAAACGTGCAGTAAATTATTCTACTACAAGCATAATTTTTCTCCTGTAACATTTATCATACACATTGAAGTCATTATGTCATAATTTATCATAGATACCATTTTATCTAGACTCATTTATTCAGTATTCAGTAATTTTTTTCTTCTGAGATGCAATTCATGATTGAGTAAATGATGACCTCATTTTCTCATATAAAATTTAATAGCATTTTGTCCTTAATCTGTATCTACACCTGCTCCCTCATTAAATCTGAGCTTTTTACTAAAATTAAGTTTGATTTATGATCTATTTTGTTGATTTAGGGAGCTGTTATGGATCTCTCTACAAATATGTAGATCTGGGAGAGGTGTATTTAAAATTTGACAATCTTTGATCTTTCTGAAAAGTATGGAAGATTTATGACAAACATCATAAAATAAAATTTGTTGTGCTAAAAATCTAATTTTGTTCTTTTGAAAGATCCAAAAATTAATTCATCACAAAATGTATATTAAAATTCTTTTAATTTTTAAATGTTAC